>ML102165.1:13792-25164 GCA_003697995.1 Taxidea taxus jeffersonii
CAGATGATCCAAGCTTCAGGCATGGGGCACTCCTGGCCCCCACTGCTTCCTGGAGCCTCCTTCAGGAGCACCTAACATGTTGGCATGGTCCCTATTCTGAGACCCCAAATAAAGCTAGGATGTCATCTCCCCGCCCAGGATCATATATTATAATTTATTTTGCAGACCGCTTATTTTTTTTAAAGATTTTATTTATTTATTGAGAGACTGAAAGATTGAGAGATTGAGAGAGAGAAAGAGAGAGTGTATGAGAAGGGGGAGGGGGAGAGGGAGAGAGAGAATCTCAAGCAGACTCCATTGAGCGCGAAGCTCATCACGGCAGGGGCGAGGGGGGGGCCTCAATCCCATGACCCTGAGATCACGACCTGAGTCAAAATCAAGAGTCAGACGCTCCATTGACTGAGCCACCCAGGCGCCCCCACTTGTTTTTAAACTCGAAGCTGTATCATGCTAGTAAAAAGAATTTTTGTAAAAAATTCTTTGTTAAGGGGCGCCTGGGTGGCTCAGTGGGTTAAGCCTCTGCCTTCGGCTCAGGTCATGATCTCAGGGTCCTGGGATCAAGCCCCACATCGGGCTCTCTGCTTAGCGGGAAGCCTGCTTCCCCCTCTCTCTCTGCCTGCCTCCCTGCCTACTTGTGATCTCTGTCTGTCAAATAAATAAATAAAATCTTAAAAAAATTCTTTGTTAAATCTTTGTAAAAAGAATTGTGGTAGGGACGCCTGGGTGGTTCAGTTGGTTAAGCGGCTGCCTTCGGCTCAGGTCATGATCCCAGCATCCTGGGATCAAGTCCCACATCGGGCTCCTTGCTCAGCAGGGAGCCTGCTTCTGCCTCTGCCTGCCACTCTGTCTGTGCTCTCTCTCTCTCTAACAAATAAATAAAATCTTAAAAAAAAAATTGTGGTAAAATATATATAATATAAAATTTGCCATCCTAATCATTTTGAAGTATATGATTCAGTGGCAATAAGCATATCCAACCATCACTTTTAAATTTTTATTTATTTATTCAATTATTTTTTGAAAAGATTTTATTTGACAGAGAGAGACACTGTGAAAGAGGGAACACAAGCAGGAGGAGTGGGAGAAAGAGAAGCAGGCTTCCTGCTGAGTGGGGAGCCCAAGGCAGGGCTCGATCCCAGGACCCTGGGATCATGATCTGAGCTGAAGGTAGTCACTTAACCAACTGGGCCTCCCAGGTGCCCCCCATCCCTCACTTTTTGTAATAACAACAATAATAAAGAGACGACCAGGCATGTATTAGCCCTTCTAGTCTTGGGGCAGCCTGAGAGGCAGAACTGGTCTTCTGGTTCTGTGGTACAGAGGAGAAATTGAGGCTCACAGGAGCGGAATGGTCACTTGAAGCATCACAGAGTAAGTGGCAGGACCGAGACTGCTACCAAGTTACGGATCCCTTTGAGTCAGGTCTGGAGTGAGGTTTCCAGATGGCTGCAAGGCCGAGAATCAGGTTGGGGGCCCATCTCTTGGTTATGAGCCAGCAGAAAGCTCAATGAGCACAAATAGGTGAGAAGCCGTAGCAAGGTCCATGTCTGGGTGCCCAGGGCCAGGCTCAGAGGGACGCATGAGGGCAGAGGGGCTGGCCCGTCAGCCTGCCTCTGTCCTGCAGCTCTGCATGCCTATGACCCTGTCTTCAGGAATGTCACACACTCCCCCAAGGTGCAGGTGAGTGGAGGTGTGGGCGAGGGTGCGGGGTGGCCCAGCTGTGAGTACGGGCAGGCTGGAAGTCTCACCTCTGTCCCCTTCCAGACCTTGGCCAAAAGTCTGGGCTTCCAGATGCCTGTGGTCGTGCAGAGCATGTACATCTTCAAGGTGAGCTCCCTGTTGTCCCCAGGCCTCAGTTTACCCTCCATAATATGGGCAGAATATTCATACCAAGCCCCTCCTTACCATGGGCCAAAAGCTGCTTCCTTGAGGAATTCCTAAGTTGCAAGGCAACATGGAAAATCTGTCTCCTCGGGGTAAGGTGCCTTGCACTTAGTAGGTGCTCAGTTAAAATTTGGTGGCAGGAAGGAAGGAGACCCCCAGGACTCTCTTCTCCCTTTTTTTTTCGGGGGAGACTTTATGTATTTATTTGACAGAGACCGAGGGAGCACAAGCAGGAGGATTGGCAGACAGAGGGAGAGGGAGAAGCAGGCTCCCTGTTGAGCAGGGAACCCAGTGTGGGACCCAATCCTAGGACCCTGGGATCATGACCTGAGCTGAAGGCAGACACTTAACTGACTGAGCCACCCAGGCACTCCTCCCTTCTCCCTTCTTTTGCTATTGAAATGCTCTGCTCCCAGCTTCAAGGCCTAGCTCACTGCCACCTACTCCAAGCAGACTTCCAGTTTTGCTTTGGGAAGAAAGGATCAGTTTTCTCTGATCCTGGGGCTGAGTGGCTTAACCTCAAGCCTGGGCCCCAGCCTCTCTTGCCAGCCCTCACCTCTGCCTTTGCTCTCAGGAGGCGTGCATGTGTTCAGACTCAGAGCACCCTGTGGGTAGGGTACTTTTTCTCTTTGCCACCCTCCTGGGCCTGGCACATGGTGGGGAGTCCATAGCTGGGTGCTGGCGTGGAATCCTTAGAGGCAAACGCATCTAAGACTCAGAGTGGCCCCTGCTCCAACCCGCTTTCCTCTGGCCTCACCAGCCCTTCTTCTTTCTTGCAGCAACCTCACTTTGGTGGCGAAGGTGAGCTGAGAACAGGCCATGGGGTCCAGCAAGGGCCATGGTGGGACATCTGGGGCATCAGGGACTGTCAGGTCTTTGGAGGGAGGGATGGCACTTGCTGAGATGTCCATGGGCGAGAGCCTGGGCCAGGAAGGAGAAGCAACCTTTTGTTCCTTTTTGGAACTGTCTATTGGGAGGGTGTTCTGGAGTCCTTGGCACAGTGGTTCTTGAATCTGCCAGCAACTCCTAGCTGGTTAAAATAGATTTTGGGGCCCCAGTCCCTGATCTCTTGAGTCAGTAGGGTTGCAAGGACCTGTAGACATGTATTTTTCTTTTTTTAAGATTTATTTATTTGAGAGAGAGAGAGAGAGAGAGAGAGAGGCAGAGAAGCAGATTCCTGCTCATCATGGAGTCCCACTTAGGGCCGAGAGAGAGAGAGAGAGAGAGAGGGGCAGAGAAGCAGATTCCTGCTCATCATGGAGTCCCACTTAGGGCCCGATCTCCGACCCCCAAGATCATGAGCTGAAATTAAGAGTCGGATGCCCAGCTGACTGAGCCACCCAGGTGACCCACGAACCTGTATTTTTTTTTAAGATTTTATTTATTTATTTGACAGAGAGAGATCACAAGTAGGCAGAGGCAAGCAGAGAGAGAGGAAGGGAAGCAGGCTCCCTGCTGAGCAGAGAGTCCGATGCGGGGCTCGATCCCAGGATCCTGGGATCATGACCTGAGCCGAAGGCAGAGGCTTTAGCCCACTGAGCCACCCAGGTGCACCATGAACCTGTATTTTTAACAAGTTCCCTGGAGGACTGATTTAACAGAGAAATTGCTGATCTAATTTCAAACCCCCCGGATACACAGATAACTTTTATAGCCTCCCTCATGGGCGATTATCTACTTCTGCTTAAATACCTCCCATGACACAGGGCTCATCCCCTCACAGCCAGCCCTTTCCTTCCTTGCATGAGCCCAAGTTGGCCTCCTTGTGACTGCCCCCTTGTTCCTACTGTTCAGCCCAAGGACAGTCTCCCGAAGGGGTGAGCACAGCCCCTCCCTGAGTTCAGCAACCCCACCTCCTCCAGTCGGTCTTCCTCCAAATGCTTCGGAGTGCCCACTCTTAGGACACCTTCCTCTGGACACTGTCTACATCGTTCAAGTCAAGCTTGGGGCTTAGAAAACACACAGTTCCCTGGGAAGGAGGGAAAGGAGACTAGCATCCATGATCTGACGTCCTTTGTTCAGTGGTCTTCCATCCGGGCTGGGCCCCAACATCACGGGGAGGGGGTTGAGATGTGATCCGGACAGTCGCACACCCTCTTCTCCTGGCGTATTTCCCAGTCTTATGCCACCTGGTGGACCTGCTGTTGGCTGGAGGTGCTTGTTCTGGTTCTAGATGGTGCCGTGAGTAGCCTGGCTGCAATCAGACCACAGCAGCCACTTTTGAGCGATTGCAGTGTTGGGCCCGGTACTAAACACTTTCCACACACTGTGTTGTGGGGGTCCTCCGGCAACTGCCGAGGCCACTTCACCGTTTAGGAAATGGAAGTTTTGAGAGGTTAAATCTCGTGCCCCGAGTCTCCGGACCGGGAAGTGGTGGGTTTCCTATTGACCAGGAAGGCTCTGAGAGCACCAGGGAGTGAGGAACAAGGCCGGGGTGAGGTGGGTCAGGTTCCTCATGCCCAGGCCTGCTGCAGTCGCCCCTCACCAGGACTCCACCTTCCTGCACACGGAGCCGCTGGGCCGGCTGCTGGGCCTGTGGGTCGCGCTGGAGGATGCCACTCTGGAGAATGGCTGCCTCTGGTTCATCCCAGGCTCCCACACCGGTAAGGACACCTGTCTCGCCCTGCCCGCTTGTATCTCACCCTCCCTGGCAGAGAGACCCGGGTAAAAGAGAGCTAAAGACTCCACCTTGGCTTGCAGGTGGGGTGTCAAGAAGGCTGGTACGGACCTGTGTTGGCTCGAAGCCTGACGTCAGCTTCCTCGGGTCAGAGCCTGTCCGGGATGCCAGCCTCTTTGTGCCCACCCCAGCGCGGAGAGGTAGGTGGGATGCAGAGGGCAGGGTGGTGGGCCCCAAGGCTGTGCCTGTGGGTCTGTGCTTGCTCTGAACGCCCAGCTCCCCGGAGGGCTGTGAAGTCACAGAATGGGAGGTGGGGCTGGATGGGCACTGGGAAGCCTGAAGGCCGCACCATTAACCGGAAGGCCTCCTGGATCAGGCTAGAATCCAGACTCTGCTGTCTCTTCGGACAGATGACTGAAACTTTCTGAGCCTCAGTCTTCCCAAATGTAAAGCGGGGGTCAGTGAGATAGACGATGTACAGAAAATGGGGCACAACGCAGATGCTGAACCAATGCTGGCCGTTCCTTTTAGAACAGGGCAACCTGATGTCCAGTTGGCCTTTTATTTTTTTTAAAGATTTTATTTATTTATTTGAGAGAGAGCAAGAGTGAGTGAGCATGAGTGGGGGAGGGGAGGCAAGGACAGAGGGAGAGGGAGAAGCAACTCCTGGCTAAGCAGGGAGCCCAATGTGGGAAGCCCCAGGACCCTGGGATCATGACTCGAGCCGAAGGCAGATGCTTAGCCACAGAGCCACCCAGTTGCCCTCCGGCCCAGCTTTTGATAGCGAGGTCCCAGCTGCCGGGCACAGTACAGACACTTGGGCCTGGTTCCACAAACACCACAGAAGGCAAATGCCCTTGCCAAGGCTTGCCAAGGGCACAGGTCACAGCAGAAGGGACTTGGTCCCAGGGGGACTTCCGGCCAGCAGCACAGCCTCTGACCCTGGGGCAGGCCCCTGAGCTCTCCAGGATGGGAATGGGGACAAACAGGCTGCAGGATCACTTGAGGGATGAGGGGCCTTTGTCCCTCCCTGCCGAGTGTTCTCCTGACCTGCTGCATTCCTGCCAGGGGACCTCGTCCTAATTCATGGGGAAGTGGTACACAAGAGCGAGAAGAACCTCTCCGACCGCTCACGCCATGCCTATACTTTCCACCTCATGGAGAGCTTGGGCACCGTCTGGAGCCCAGAGAACTGGTAGGTGGCAGGGGGTGTGTGCACGCGCCCTGGACAGGCTCCTGAAGAGGTCTTGGAGGCCGGGAGCAAGGTCATCTCTCTCTCCGCAGGCTCCAGCCCTCAGCTGAGCTGCCCTTTCCCCCACTGTACACCTGAGCGGCCTCTCCGGGCTGGGCCTGGCCCCTCCGGGGGAAGCTGTGGGCCCCATGTACCAGCGCCTCTCCCGGATGCCCAACTGCCAAGGGGAAGTTGAATCTCTCCCTCTGCGCTTTCTCCCTGCCAGGGTCTGAGGGCAGCCCTGCAGACAGAAGGGCGGGAGGTAGCCAGCGGGCAGCAGGAGCCCCCCCGATGGGATGGTTGGCTTTCCGGAGACCTCCGTCTCTCTGCCTCTCTCCTGCCCCTCCCAATCTCCCCCTGGGGAGGCAGCCTTTCACCATGAAAGCATTGGGACTACTTCTCTACTAGCTTCCCACTGTTCTCTCCTCTCAGATGCAATTCAAATTAATATGGTGCAAGATATGCAATAAAACCAACTTCTGAATGCAGCTTCTCGGCCCTTCTTTTTCCCAAGCTGCCTTGCTTTCAAGATGAGAGCCCTGCTGAAACTCCCCCCCCCGGTGTCCTAGCCCTGCCTGGTGAGGTCTGCAGGATTTTAATAACACAGTGGGCATTCGCTGTGCCAAGAGCTTTAAGTGTATTGTCTCACTGTGTCCTCACAACTCCCCGTGAGGCTCTTATCATCTGGGTTTACAGACGAAGGTGACACACGGTGCGGGAAGTCTTAGTGACCTGCTCCAGTCCCAGGGCTGTTCAGTTTAGTGACTCAGCCTGCACTTCTAACCTTTGCTCCCCGGTACTCCTTGCTCCGGGAGAGGAGAAGACCAGGGCTGGGAATAGAGTCCCAGATTCTGATCCTGGCTTTGCGACAGACTTGTTTTCTGGTCCCAGGCCAGGCCCTTCTTTTCATTCTATTTTTTTAAAAAAGATTTTTATTTATCCATTTGACAGAGCACAAATAGGCAGAGCTGGAGGCAAGAGGGAGAGGGAGAAGCAGACTCCTGCGGAGCAGAGAGCCCAATGTGGGGCTCGATCCCAGGACCCTGGGATCATGACCTGAGCCTAAGGCAGACGCTTGACCAACTGAGCCACCCAGGCCAGACCCTTCTCTCTGGGCCCACTTTGCCACCTGTACCATCATGGAGCCAGAGAAGGCCTCCATGGTCCCTCTCCGCAGGCATGCTTGGTGGGTACCCCAGACCTTCTGTAGGGGCAACGTGGTTGACATTCAAGATCTACACAGCCGGGGTTTGGCCCAAAGGTTACAAAATGGTACTGCAGGGGTGCCCGGGTGGCTCAGTCGGTTAAGCGTCTGCCTTCTGGGATCGAGTCCCACATTGGGCTCCCTATTCAGTAGGGATTCTGCTTCTCCCTCTCTCTCTGTCCCTGCTCGTGCTCTTTCTTGCTCACTCTCTCTCAAATAAATAAATAAAATCTTCAAAAACGAACAAGCAAACCGGGGCAGATGTGTTTGTCTGGGGCCCGTTTTTTTTTTTTTTTTTTAAAGCATTTTAAATTGGGAGGTTTCACATAACAATGCACGTTTCTAAGCTTCCCTGAATGAGCAGGTCAGCAACTCTGGGCCTATGGCTGAGCATGATGTTGTTCCACCTGAGCAGCCTCCTTGGAGGCTTTTTTTTTTTTTAAAGATTTTATTTATTTATTTGACAGAGAGATCACAAGTAGGCAGAGAGGCAGGCAGAGAGAGAGGGGGAAGCAGGCTCCCCGCTGAGCAGAGAGCCCGATGCGGGGCTCGATCCCAGGACCCTGAGACCATGACCCGAGCCGAAGGCAGAGGCTTTAACCCACTGAGCCACCCAGGCGCCCCTCCTTGGAGGCTCTTATGCTCCTGGCTTCCCACGTCCCTTGTTCTCTACTGCACTGCCTGCCTGGCCTCAGCAGTCATATGAATTTGTGACCTTAATTTTCAGTCCCCACTCTGTTTGTGGATAAAATGAGGCCGGGAGGACAGAGCCCTTCCCCACAGTCCGCCCAGGGAATCAGTGAGGCAAAGCTCTTCCTTGGCACTTTGCTGCCTCTTTTAGCGAGGAGAAAGCAGCCAGAGAGAAGGGAAGGTTTGTCAAGTCTTCTGTGAGCCCCAAAGGAATATCTTAATAGATTCTTCTGAGGGATGGGGCTTGGCGGTGATCCCTAGAGCTCTGCTCCTGGCTTCTGGCCTTGGTGGGCCAAAGTTCTCATGTCTTCCAGCTAGGCTCCTTCCTGTTGGGTTGGGTGAGAAGGGGAGAACCTTGTCAGGCAACTCACTATGCTATCTTCCCACTGATGTGAAATGTTCCGTGCACTTGGCAAATGTCCACTGGGCTCTCGCCACAATGTAGGGTTCTGCTGGCACTGGGGGATATGGTGGGGAATGGGGCAGCCCTGGACTCCGCCCTCACAGAGAGCAAGGATACAGCCTGGGCCCCACAGTAGAGCCATTCTGAACTCTCAGTAAACCCCGCCAGTCCCTGGTCTCTAATTTCTTACCAAGAGAAGAAACACAGGTTTGGACATGACTGGAGTGTGAGAGGGTCTCAGGAGGAACCCCTTGCGAAGGACCCTGTGCCGTCCAGCCTTCCTTCAACAGCACCGCTCAGCTAGACAGCACAGGTCTTGAGGCCAGGAGTGCAGTTGGCTGAAACAGGAAGTCAGCCCAGGCCAGATACCCTTCCTCCAGTCTTTCAACATGCGCAAAAGATGATCTCACCTCTCCCCTTCAGCCCAAAGGGGAGAAAGCACATGCGTTTTTCTCTTGGGTTCTTTTCCAAATGTAGTCAAGAAAGTAAGGTCATGCTGGTCTCCAAGCACAACCCATAAAAACTCTTGGCTTACTTGGTTTTTTGCTGACATGAGGGCTGGCCTTGGCTAGTGATGACACTTTTCTTTACTATTTGTTCCTTATGCATGGGCTGTGGGCCAGACCCTTCACATACCTCACCTCCCTGGGTCCTCACCTGTGAGGGTGCAGCCTCCTTCTACTCCCATCTTGAAGACAGCAGAATTGAGGCCCAGAGTGGGTAAGCAACTCACACAGTTAAAAAGTGACTCCAGAACCTAAGGTGGTGATCATTACACTCTACTGCCTCCGGGGTCCCCCCTACACTCCCGAGGATTGCAAGACGAAGGGGGGGGGGTCCTACACCACACTCAAGTTCTTTGTGTTGTGCTCTCTTTTTTTCTAATTTTTTTTTTTTTAATTTGTCAGAGAGAGCGAGTGAGCACAGGCAGACAGAGAGGCAGGCAGAGGCAGAGGGAGAAGCAGGCTCCCTGCCGATCAAGGAGCCCGATGTAGGACTTGATCCCAGGACGCTGGGATCATGACCTGAGCCAAAGGCAGCCGCTTAACCAACTGAGCCACCCAGGCGTCCCTCTTTTTTTCTTTTTATATATCAGCAAAAACTAAAACCAGGAGGGCTTTGATTTTTATTTTGAATCTGAATCAACGGAAAAATCAAATCTGCTTTTCACCCCTTGGAGCTTCATGCCCAAGTGGCTGGCTGCCGTGGGGACCATTTGTCCTCCCCATGTCCCTGTTTCCTCCATAACGACTGCTCAGCAGCTAGGCCATCAGCAATATCAGGAGGTAGAGAGGCAACAGGAGATTGTCTATCTGCGTAGTGTATGCTTCTAGGAGGGACACGATGCTGATAGAGCCCAAAATCCAAGCATAACTGCAGTTTAGGTCCACTCCACTGTCAAAGATTAAAATCAGAGCTACAGAAATGATCTGGGCAAATATAGAGGTCATGGTCCCCTCAAAAGTCTTTTTGGTTCCAGGCCAGTGGATTTCCCCCATGGTGCTGCCGAAGATGGAGGCCACAGTGTCGCCCACACCCACAGCCAAGACCCCTGCATAGGGTACTAGGGCCCTTGCTCCCCCCAAGCTGCCCTTCTGTGTGCAGGGTCTGGGGACTAGCCAGATGGGAAGAGACATGCCCAGGAGCAGGTAAATGTGTGTCAGGATGAGTGGTCCACTGTCTCGTTCATCTAGGAAAAGGGACAGGAGGCTCCTCAGAGTGTGGCCCAGGGGCTTGATGCGGAAATAGCGCACGTACTCCAGGAAGATGAAGACTGCCAGACATATGGTGGCAGCTACATAGAGCAGTGTCCGGTCAAAGATGATCCCCGGGATGTAGGTGGCCACCACAATGAAATGGAAATACTTCCGGGTAATGGTGGGGGCCTGGTGCTTCTTGGACTCAGAAGATGACCGCTTGGCATTCTGGTAAAGCACCACCAGGCAGGCTAAGGTGGCCAGCAGAGACCAGTAGACTAGGAGGTAGACACGGGTCTCTGTCTGGAAGAGGAATTGTAGAAGCCAGAGCAGGGGGTTCTTGCGGATGAGCCGGTGCAGCCAGGGGAGGACCACACCAAGGCCCAGCACACAGGTCATGAGGTGGAAGAAGATGGAGGAAGCCCAGGTACCTGAGTCCATGAAGACAAAGAGGGTGCTGAAGAAGATGCCCATCAGCACCATCCCGACCACCACCACCAGCAGGAAGAAATCCACTGGGTCTCCCTGGCTTTCCACCACAGTCAGAGAGCGCTTGATGAGCTGGTTGAGCATGAAGCTGATGCCACCCAAAACAAGCAGTGCCTCCCCAGGCGTAAAGCAGCGGGGCAGCAGGTACAGCAAGATCATGTTGAGGTAGACGAAGATCAGCAGGACCTCCAGGACCTCGATCACTTCGCCCACACTGAGTGAGTGCTTCATGATATAAATGATGACACCTCCAGCCAAGCCTGAGATGACACAAGTGTTGGTAGGCACTGGACGAGTGATGCCCAGGGCCAACACTGAAGAGAAGAGGGCCACTGCCATGCCAGTAGCTGCCACCACAATTCCAAAGCGCTCAAAATATGGGTTCCCCACAGACTGGCAACGCTCCTTCATGACCAGTCCGAGCAAAGGCATGACCATTGATGCCGGCAGCAGACCACTGTTGGCGGACATGCGGAACTGGAAGACAGCGCTTCCCTGCTGTAGCAGCCGGTCCCACTTGTATTGGACGTAGAAAGCCTGCACTGCGAGAGCCACGGCACACCACGAGTATCGGTCCCACACGGATGCGTGGATGCTTAGCACCACTGCAAACACTACTGCTGACTCCGCCAGCACCGACCCGCTCAGCGGAGCCGCGGTCGCCGAGGCCGGGGGAGCGTGCTCTCGAGTCATGTCTCTTGACCTGGAGTCCCGGAGAAACCCGAGTGACTAGCGATGCCTTGGCCTCTGGGTCCTTCGAGCCCTGCCAAGCCGACAGCGGCAGTTTCACACAGCCAGCACCTTCTCTTATCGTTCTCCAGCTGGGAGGAGGGAAGCTCCACTGTAGGCAAGCCACTTTCTGAGGCTTCGGAACTGGCGCTCAGCTATCATCCGCCGCCTCGCACCTAGGACGTAGACGTTGCCACTCGGCTGCTCTCTTCAGAGCCCCGGCTGCTCTCGCCGCGGGGTCCCCACCTCTCTGGGCGTCGCCATCTTGGCCTCGCCCGCCGTCACGTGACGAAAAGCCCTCCGCTCACAGCCCGGCCGGAGGCGAAGGGTCACGTGGGTGCGGCGTCTGGGGGCGGGGTTGGGGCGCGCGCGCGCGAAGATGGCGGCGGCCGCCGGCGGGCCGTGTGTGAGGTGAGGAGCGGGCCGAG
>RCUC01132661.1:0-42862 GCA_003697995.1 Taxidea taxus jeffersonii
GGCAGGCCGAGGGTCCCGGTGCTCCAGATCCTTTCTGGAGGAACTAGACTCCACCCACCTCCTTTGGGCTGGCACCTTGCTCATAGGACTTAATATGATCTCGCTCATTGGATTTAGTTAGTATGTCCGCCCTACTGATGAGGCCCAGGGAGAAGGGACCCACGTTTTAAGGTCTTTCTGCCAAGGGTGGCCCACAGGCTGGCAGCCAGGAGTGCGCCCGGGACTTGTCAGACGCGTACACTCTCTGGCCCGCCCAGACCTGCGAATCAGAACCTCCATTTACCCAAGAGCTTCCTTTGTGTATTCACACTTGAGAAGCGCTGCCTTCAGTGACTTGTCCAGGGTCTGGAGGGCATTGGAATCTCCCTGTGCCTGACTGCCGGTGTGCGGCGGCCGCTGGGAGCTTTCCTGCTTTCCACAGAGAGCACACCACCCGCGGAAACCGCTTCTCAGATGCCCAGTTGTGCAGACACTTTTCCAGCTGTGACTCATCTGTAGGCCAGCCTTCCAGGGACGAGTCTCCGTGTATCCTGCAGGAAGCGTCATCGAAGTCTGATGACGGGGCTGATTCAAGGGCGATGCGGAGAGAGGGGTCCCGCTCATCGCGACGTGAGATGCGCGGGAGCCGGCGTCACCGAGCTCCAGGTTGGCAGAACCAAGGCTCCACCTCGAGCTGCCTACGGTCCATGCAGGTGACAGAGAGACGCAGCGTCAGCACGTCCTCCGGGTGTGAGCAGCGAGCATGCAGATCTGCGGCCCGGATGCCTGGCCGCGTCCCTGACCGTGGGGCTCCGCGGCCCTGGAGCTCTTCTCCTGGCCACCTCTCTGTGTGTAAGACGGAGGACATTACAGGGACAAACGAGCTAAAAATGGCTCCCAAGAGTTTAATTAAGAAAGAAAAAATGGCACCAAGGGATGCCCGGTGGTTCTGTTGGTTAAGCGTGTGACTCTCGGTTTGGGCTCAGGTCCTGGTCGTGGTGCGGGGCGGGTCCATGCTCAGATGGGGTCTGCTCGAGAGTCCCTCTCCCTTACCCCTCCCTCACTGTCTCTCTAAAACAAAGAAATAGATCTCTGGTTTTTTTATATACGCTGCGTGCCTTTCCCCTCTGTGGTTGCGGACAGCGGTCTCCGTCGTGCCCCACGGCCGGCGGCATCGGAACGCGCCTCCGGGGGGTGAAGACACAACAATCCACTTCATCAGCGGTGGGAACTTGGTGTTTCATCCACATCGACGTGATGATCTTTTTCCCTGGGACTCAGGCTTTCGGGCGGTGGAACCCGCCCACGCCCGTCTCTGTGCCTTGTCCCATCGGTGCTGGCTGGGCCACAGGGGCGCCTGCCGTGGTGTCCGTGGCGCCCCGGGTTCCGGACGCCGCTCGCCCCACAGGCTGGCTCTTCAGGGCGTGGCCGGCGTGGCCAAGCCGGACGGGCCACGGCGGCGGCCGGGGGTGGGGGGGCGATGGCCGTCGTGCCGCCTTCACTTTGAGTGTCCTTGCCTTTGTCAGGAGGCGTGACAACCTTAGACGCCGCTCGTGCGGGTGTTAATTATTTCCTTTTCGTTTCCAGCTGGCGCAGAGTGTTAGAACCTTAAGTGGCTCAATTTGATCCCTGCTCTCGGGAACAAGGTAATTAAGTCACCGCAACTTAAGGAGCCGCCCGCCTCGACGTGCTGCCGTCTTCAGACAGCCTCCTTCCTAAATCATTTGATAATGCAAGAGCCTCGCGCGGCTCTCTACTTGACTGAGGGTGAGTTCATTAGGTCACAAATCAGTAATTGATTCTCACTGTGTCTCTGCTGCTTTTATTACAGTAATGAGGGCTATCTTTTCTTCTCATCTCCTCTAATACGTTACCCAAACCACCCGCTTCTCAGTTTGGTGTCAGGATGACTTTGACAGGTTGTTAGCAAGTGTATGAAGTACAGAACATCACAGGAGCGTCGCAAACTGGGTTGCGGTGTGCTGCGCGGAGCCTCAGGTGGTCCCGAAATCAGGGAAAGCACTTGTGAGGAAGCAAGTCACAGCAGCGATTGAAAATACGACGACGGGCTTGATGTCCTAATGAATTCTCTGCGCCGTCGGGTCCGTTCCGCTCACAGGGCAGATCTCGCAGGGCTGGGTGGCTTCGGCAAGTCTCCTCTGGAATGTTCCCGAGCAGAAACGCGGGAAAGTGAAACCCAAGAGCAAAGCAGACATTCTTGCTGCCAAAGTTGCAGGCTCATCTTTCTCTCCTGGAGGTTCTTTTTAAAAAACGAGCCACCATTTTTTGCTAATCTCTATACAGTCTGATCTCTTTGCACCATAGAAATGGAAAATCCGTCGTATGACGTTCAGTGGAAGAGAAATGCGATGCTATTTATTGTTATTTCCCCGCAGTCCTAGGTGACTTCAAACTTAGAGAGTCACACAGACAGAAGGGAGAAAAAGACATTTCCTTTTGTGTGTGGTTTAATCAAAATGTTAGAAGAAAATTTAATGTTTATTTTTATCCAACGAGCATGTTTTTGAATTTAAACTTTCCAGATCTTTCTTTCTTCTTTCTTCCCTCCTTCCCTCCCTCCCTCCCTCCCTCCCTTCCCTCCTTCCTTCCCTCCTTTGTATTTATTTCTGAAGTTGAGGACTTTGCTCATGAGAGTTAGTACAGTTTGATGATATCAGGATTTTCCAGCTCAGGATAGCTAGGAGTCTTGGAATCCTTCTCTGACAAGGCCAGACCCTGAGACCAAAGGCACAAAAATAATGATGTTTAATGGACTGGTTCTTGAAGCCCTTACCTGGCCTGTGGAGGCATTACCGACCAAAGCCAACATTTATGAACCGCCGCAAAGGATCAGCACCAAAACAATAGACCAGTCAGAGTTCCCTTAAAATCGGAGCTCATGAGACCGCTGGGTACGGAACAAACAGGCCAGGGGTGTAGCTGTTCGGCTTCAAGGGTGATTTTTGTTACCCAGCTAAACATCTTGCTGCTTAAGTCACACATACGGATCCTGGGGAGTTGGCCCTGTGAGATGCGTCCACATTGGAGATAATCTTTCTCCCACTCCGGGCTTGACGTGGCGGGACCGAGGGGCCTGGTGACCGGCGGGGCCTCACGGAGGTCACAGGTGACATTGCGAGTGGGTCCCAGCATGCTGGAACCCCCTCCAGAACTGTCCGTTTACCCGTGTTTGCAGCCTGAGAGCATGAAAAGCTTTTATCAACACTAAAAATAATATTTAGCGAGGCTCATCGATCCTTCTTTAAATAAAGCACCTACTTGAGGTTAGCAATTTTATTCACAGGATTAATTTCATCTCACAAACTGCTGCCCAATGTCTGACCAAAAATCTTTTTATAAATTCAACACTGAAAAATAAGTCATAATCCCATCTGCTCCATTTTCTCCACTCTGGAGAAGAAATTCAGCAATACAAGGTGTCCTGCAGACGGGGACAGGTGGAACCAATATTAATAAATCACCAGCAAATACATAGATGAAGGTGACAGGGCTGTAAGAAAGCGAGTCATTACACTTCTCCCACGGCTCACGGCTGAGTGACCCGTGTTTGGCACAGAGCTTGGACACCGAGCATCCGTGTTTCCAAATGACCCCGGTCCCCGAGGCCTCGTGAGGCTCCAGTTTCAATACTGCTCAGTCTCTCTGGCCTCCACACAGGAAGCCCGAGTCCCCCAAGAGAGGGAAGCACATCTGAAAACAAGCAGAGCTTAGAAGGATTCTCAGTGTCCTTATTCTGAGTCTCTGCAGTAGCTGAGTGCAGGCTACCTTGCTCTAGAAAGGCAGGAAGGAAGAAAAAGCACTGGCAAATTACAAGTAAACCCTTAAATAAATAGCAAATTGCTATGTAAAACCCACGTCGAGCAAGATTTCTGTTTGCCAGCCTGTAACTGGGCTTGAAGGAAAGGGAATCCCCACAGCACATACTAAGAATATTTTGCTGCCGGCTGCTGCCTTTTCTGGCAAGATCTTCCTGGTTTGTGGAAAGACTGCAGGTCTGAGATGGGACCCTGCAGGGAACCGGGTGTCAATTTTGCGGTGGTGACCGTCATCTGAGAAGGTGTCAAGGTTTGGAAGCTTCCCTCCCTGGGCATGGGGACATACAGTTGCTCATGTTGCTCTGACATTAAATGGCAACAAGTCGTCCTGGCCCCCGGGGGCCACAAAGTTGGTCCCCAGCGACAGTCACCGGTGTTGCATGTGCTGAGGGCAGCGTCTCAGGAACACACGTCATAGATGTACAGGAGCCTCAACCTCCGGGAGCTGCTTCACCCAACACACCTGACCGATTCCTCGTGGTCCCTGTTCTCCAATCAGAAATCTGTTTTTCTTTGTCCCCTTTTCCTCCTGGTTCAGGGCTGTGCTTTCTATCCAGAAGGCCCCTGGCTTCTACTTTTATTCAGATCCCAGCTACTTTTCAAATACGTGCGGTCTGCCTGAGTTGGCCCGGGTGGCTCTAACGGAACACCACAGGCTGGGACGCTTACACAACAGACATTATTTCTCACAGTTCTGGAGGCTCAGAAGCCCAAAATCGAAGTGCTGCCAGATTCGATTCCTGGTGAGACCCGATTCTTGGCTTGTAGATGACTACCGTCTTGTTGTGTCCTCACATGGCAGAGGAAGGGATGGGGAGGGGAGAGATAGAAGGGGTGCCATGAGGGAGAGAATGAGGGACATGGAGAGAGGAGAGAGCAAGGAAGCTCTGCCCCTTGTAAGAGCGCCACTAACCTCACCGTGGGGCCCACCTTCAAGACTCCATCTAAATCCAATCACCTCTGAAAGGCGCCATCTTTGGACACCATCACGAGGGGGCTGGGGTTCAACATACGAATTTGGGAGGACACTTATTCAGTGCATATCACTCACCACGTCCATAAAGCTTTTGGCTCAGATCCAGCCCCTCTGTGCTCCTGCTCCTGGGCTTCCTCTTCTCCGGACTCCGGGACACACGAGAACCTGTGGCTGGTGATGTCTGGGCTCCAGGCCTTCACAGCTGACCTACTTGGCTGCCCCACCCAGCGAAATGTTCCTCGGGCACCTTAAGTTCAGGAAGTATGTGACGGAATCCGACTGTCCTCCTCTCTGAGGTGCTCCCTCTACGCCAACCTTGGCTTCCGAAATGCCAGCCAGGGCCAGACACCTGTTTGTTCCCACTTCCCTCTGCACCAAACTCAGTCCACCCCCGGGACCCACCGCTGCAAACTCTGATTCCTTCAACTCCATCTGCTTTTATCCCCATTGACAGTCTCCTCTGAAACTACCCTGTTCTCACGGATGGTCTCTGAGCTCTGTTAGGGAAGACGCCCGGCTATCACCTGCCCCTGATCTTGCCCCACCAGTGATCCTGGGAGTTGCTCCTGGAGCTTCTTTCTAGAGCAGAGATCTATTGTGACTCAGGTACTTAAAACCCGTCAATATCTCCCCAGTGCTCTCAGGATGAGGCCAGACCCATAGGCGGTTTCTGGTGTGGCGCGATGTGTTTGCCCTTCCCAACTCATTCCTCAGCCTCTCTTGCCTCCTTCCTCCACTGACCGCCCCTCCATTGCCATCTACATTCCAGCGGGACTGAACACAGCACACTCCACAGTTTCTAGAATATTCCAGGCTCTCTCTGGTTTCAGGATCTTTGTATAAAGTCATTTCCTAATGTAGGAGTCCTCCTTTCCCTTGGCCCTATCCTCAAACACTTGCTTACTGCGTTACAGTATCCTCATTACCTAGAACAGGGATGAGGAAATTGTAGATGCTTGAAATACATTTAACAAGTTAATGAAATGAACTCAACACATAGACATTCAAACAAGTGCTGGGCTCTTCCTACTATTTCCTTTAGGAAACACACACAAAAATTTCATTTTGCAAAGAGTCAAATTCCTGGCTTATACCTGCTTAGGATGATAACTTCTAAGAGTCTCTCTCTCTCCCTCTTTCTCTCTCTCTCACACACACAGACACACTCAATGAGATTCTCTAGCATGGTTATCTGCATTTATTCCCTGATGGGTTCAAAGTATTGATTAGAGAAATAAAATTTACTAGCAAAGAATGAAAATTTTTTAGCACTGAGTAAAGACACATAATGTGCCTTGGTCTCAAAAAGTATGTTTATTCATGTTAAGAGTTATTTTTCTATTTATTGAATAGGGCTTTATTGACGGGGTATTCACTGCAAGCCAAGGGCAGTGGTGGGGGGGGGCTCTCAGGCTGCAAGAAAGAATGAGGCAGAATGTCTGTCCTGGGGGCTTTTTCTGACTACATGCTTTCATATGTATGTGTTGTTATTCCTTGATTAGAGGAGGAAGGGAGAAGGAGGGGGCAGGGGTCAAGAGAAGAGAACGCAGGTCACCACTGAGCCTGTGGGGGCGTAAAGTTTTGAGGAACTAAAACGGGTGATGGGAACTTCTCAGGTTGCCTTGCAGGTCTGGGAGTGGAGAACCTCCAGCTCGCCAGACTCAAAGGCAAACCCCTTTGTGCCAAGACAGGAAAGTGCTCCTCTCTGTCCTTTGGTTTCTGGTAGCAAAGGCAGTTAGAATAGGGAGATGAGGAGACCATGCGTTTGATGTATACCAATGTGGCAGCTTGAGGTTTTAAAAACCTGACCCAACTTCCACGCATAGTCATCAATGTGAGGGTGATGCTACATTTATGTAACCAGGCCCCGCATGGATGGAAACGTGGCTGTTTCCAGATTTTAATTGGAATATGGCATTCCATTTTATGAATCTTTCATAATTTATTAAGCCATTCTCTTACGGATAGCTACTTAGGGTGTGGGCAAAGTTTCTTATTCCAAACAATACTCCGTAAACATTCCTGTCCATGCATCTTTATGTTTTTAGTTTTTGATGGAATCATAAAAGTGAGACTCGGTGGTCAAAGGCATGCAAATGTCATATTTTATCAGATAATGCCAAATGTACCCTCAAAAGTTTGTACCACTCAGTTGATCCTGCAAGTAAGTAGGACAATGCCTATTTCATCCTGTCCTCAGCAGCAGTGGCAATATACAATTGTACAATCTGATTTGGGGACAGGATATTTTATTGTCACTTCCACATTCCTTCATCAGAAGTGTGGTTGAGCATCTTCTCGTAGACTTTCACCGCTCATACAACTTCATGCCTACACGTAGGCTTTGTGCCTTTGAGAGACTGGTCATTTTCCTCTGCTCTGCTGGGTTTATTTGAATATGAGCTATTTGTACTTAGATGTAAATGTTCCCGCTCCATAGTCCGTCACTTGTCTTTTAATTTCATTTGGTCTGTTTTTGTTTGGAAAAAGTTTATAATATTTTGTAACCAAATAGTTGATTTTGTCCATTGTTTCATTTTGTTTCCTCTCACTGTGAGATAACACAAAAATTCTTCTTTATTTTCTTCCAATGCTCCTTTGGTCCTGACTTTTTAAGAGCTTAGGTCTTTGATTTAACAAGAATATATTTTTGTTTGTGGTATAAAATAGGGATCTTTATTTTTTCCAAATGGGTAGCCAATGGTTTCCATTCTAAGTATTTTTACAAAATTCTTTCTGCCCTAATTTGAAGTGCCACTTTATCATAGATTACAGATGAAAATATACTAGCATTGATTTCTGAGCTATCTTTCTGTCCTACTGGTGGATTTGTGTGGTTCTGGAATACTGTATTTCCATGATCCTTGGAGGCTGGGAGGCTTGTCAAACCCAACTCCTTTCTGTTCCCCAGAACAGAAGTAGAGCTCACTGCTGTGCTTTTGTTAGGAGAGAATTCAAATTCTTACATATTCTGGGGGAAATAATTACACTAATTAAGTGAAGCTCCAGGTTACCAAATCACTTCTAGTGGGGCAGAAAGGTCTCTCAGAATTTAAGTTCTTCATGGACCTCATTTGCATTTCTGTGCAGAGAGCATCGTCTTTGGTGAGGGGAAGAGGACAGTCTTGGAAGGTCTTCATTTACTGTTCTGGTGTCTGCTTCCAGATTAGGGAGTGCCTGTTCCCGTGAAATCATCAGATCTTCCAGGGCAGTGGGAAACTTCACATTCCCGCAGCAGGAGAGCAGAAACTGGAGTGTGGGTGTAAATCTCAGGCAGCTGATTGTTGGAACCCACAAGCTCTACCTTGTAAATAATTCACTTCGGTGCAGGAAATCTGCATATGAGGGGGAAATGTCATTCATAACTCATAGGATATCGGCTTGGCCGGGAACGACTTCTCCATCCCTTCAACTCATTAAACTGCTAAGGAAGAGAGAACACAGATGATGTAGGATAAAGTCCCCACAGTAAGCCCGTGGCTGGTACAGACTAGTTAGCAAGACTCAGCCTGAAAATAAAACTTGAGGATATGCCCCATACTCATTCAGCTCTCTGTAAATCCTGTGCTCCTGGGGTAAGCTTGGCTGTCCCTCCTCTCCCACGGTGCCCCTGGCCTGGCCTTCGAGGAAATCCCAGCACAGCCCAGGAGAATGTCTGGCTGAGGTGCATAATCCAGCAGTGGTGTTTGCTCACTGGCTGCAACGAGAATATATAATGTTCCAATTAAGAACTCAGCTCCCTGAAATCCTGGAATCTCACATTGATGACTTATGGAGAGACAAGAGGGTCTTGGTAATGAGATCCTTTTCTCTCTTTATTAAATATTGATTGAATATGGAAGAAATTCAATTTTCAATGGAGTTGAAATCTTATTTCTAGGGTGTTGGTAATAAGACTTTTATTTTTTCATTTGTTTGTTTCAGTTTTGATGCAAAGACTACAACCGTCTCCAGAGCAGAAGAAATATGGAAGAGCTTTGCTCTGTCTTGCTGCTGGTAGCTGAAATGTGGGCTGCCCCTGTGATTGAATGTTGTTGTGTTTTTTTCTTTGTTTGTTTGTTTTTGAGTGAGGCTAGGTGCATTGAAAAACAGGAAAAGCTTACAGTGGGAGGAGGGAGAGGGAGGAATTTTTATCTGAGGAAGAAAAAATAAAATTAATCCCCCCCCCCCAGTTTGACTCCAAGCTTCTGAAAACATTTCCTGCTAACTGTGAACCTATCTGATACACAGAGACCTTAATTACGCACGACAGTAATCACTCTAGAAATAAACTCGGAGAAGGGCTGAGGTTTCTTGGCCTTCTTCCCAAGAGACTTATTTACTAAAGGACCAGGAGGGACTCATTATGAAATGGTTTACCTATTAGAAGGTCCCATGTCACTGGCTCTGAGAGGCAATTAGAGCTCTGGAGGCCCTAGCTGAGGATGCACCAGCCGTCTCGAGGATGGCTCCAGGGGGAAGAGGCCGCTGCAGGCTCTGGGGTCCATTCTGCTCACCCATGTGGTCCCATGCTCCATTGGGGAGCAATATTAACTTTTTCTGGCCCAATTTCCTTCCTACAAAATAACTTGGGAGCTCAGTATCCCTACTCTACTAGGCCATTGCAAATAGATTGCTTGATGAATGTTCTAGAATAATTTTTTGAAATTGCTAAGATTATCTTTTACCCTCTTTTAAAAGGTGTGCAGATGCTACGTTTATTCTTTTCTGATCTCCAGAGACTGCTGGTGTCCTCCTCACTCCTTAGCAGCAAGAATCACATGGGAAAGAACCAAGAAAGTGAAGAAACATGAATATGTTCATTTTCAAAACTTGTAAAAGGAGATAAGTACAGTTGCTGGGCATGTCTGGCTTTAAAGCTTCATGGTACAAACAACTCTTTGTTAAAATAAATAATAAGTTTATATATTTAAGGTCATGCTTCAGGAAAAAATAGTAAAAAGTAGGACCTCTTTTTATCAAGTCATCAAATTGGTTGAGGAAAAGGTAGTGCATCTAAGATAGCTGAGACCTGATGTGCTGGGTTTTAGGTATCGGTGTCAATAAAGTCATGTTCACAGAACATTCTATGGAACAGAACTTCTTATGAAGTTGATGGCACCGTGCTGGATGAAGTTGATGGCACCGTGCTGGATGAAGTGGATGGTAATGAGTTGGATGAAGTTGATGGTACCGAGTTGGGTAAAGTGGATGGCACTGTGCTGGATGAAGTTGATGGCACCGTGTTGGATGAAGTTGATGGCACCATGCTGGATGAAGTTGATGGTACCGAGTTGGATGAAGTTGATGGCACCATGTTGGATGAAGTTGATGGTACCGAGTTGGATGAAGTTGATGGCACCGTGTTGGATGGATGAAGTTGATGGCACCGTGCTGGATGAAGTTGATGGCACCGAGTTGGATTGTTTCTCAGGTTCCTTAGACCTTTGCAGTATAGTCGTTCAAAGCCTCAGTGACTTATCACAGAGCTGTGATCAGTCTGACTTTTGTATTCCCACAGGATTTTAGTATATATAGGTCACTGACTAATTTTTTTTTTTTAGTTTTCAAAAATATACTTGACGATGGGCTGGGAAATCTATCCCAGATCATGCTGTGTGTCATTGGTTTAGAAATTACAACTCACCTATAAGTCTTGAGCATTTTACCCTGAATTTCAGTCTCCTAAGAAGTCACATTGAGTGATTACTGGCTGGAAGACTCTGAAGGAAAGCCTTTCATTGGTGGACGTTGATCTAGTTGGGGGGTGGCCATTAGGGTGTCAGGAGCTGGGGAGTGAAGTTCCGTTGAGCAGAAGGAGAAAAAGAAAACAAACAGCAAGTTCAGCATATGGCCTTGGAGCAACTTGCCTCAACTATCCTCTGGCTGAAGAATTTCTGATACTTTTTTAAGAAATGGGAAAATGATGGGCACCTGGGTGGCTCAGTGGGTTAAGCCTCTGCCTTCAGCTCAGGTCATGATCTCAGGGTCCTGGGATCGAGTCCCGCATCAGGCTCTCTGCTCAGCAGAGAGCCTGCTTCTCCCCCTCTCTCTGCCTGCCTCTCTGCCTACTTGTGATCTCTCTCTGTCAAATAAGTAAATAAAAATCTTTAAAAAAAAATGGGAAAATGAAAGAAAGTGACTTTCTTAAAAGGCACTGATGAATGAGAAAATAGTTAAGATGGGGTTTATTCTTCCTAAGGCTGATGGCCCTCTCCATATGCAGAAAGAGGGACATCACTTCCTTGATTTTATTGGGGGCACCGAGCTATGGTGAGAAGAACTCACTATTACCTGAGCTTAACTAGGTGGAGCCAATGTATCAGTCATTTGAGAGAAGCCCCTGCCCTCCAGTGTCCATCTGCACAGGAAGATAGGGCTAGACAGCACTGACTAATTCATAGTATAGCTTCTCATAAGCAGAAAGCACTCGTGCTTAGGACCCGAACTCAACCGACAACGGGGCATCTGTATGGTATGTTCTCAGCCATCTTGTCTCAGAAATGGATCTACCTGGGTCAACTTCCATTTTCATTTTAGTAGTCTACCTGCCGCTAACAGGCCTCCAGCCTTGAGACAGTCAAGTACTGAGGCAAAAGGAAAACGATGGGATCTCTTCACTCTGCTGACATTTTTACTCTAGTTATAAGAAGGTGGGATGGGAAATTTAATTATTGGTGAAATAGATGTCGTTGAGTCCATCCAGAGACATTTGGACTCATTGTGCCCCCAGTGACTACCTGCAAACACAAGATACTAAACATCTAGTAAATAAAACCTTCCAAAAGTGTAGAATTGCACAGGAAATTAAATGTGAAATTCTCATCAGAAACCTGGTCCTTCAACCAGTGAGCATGGACCAAAAGAAAAAAAATGAAGAAGTCCTGTTCTACTGCCTGGAATGTTCTAGGACAGAATTTGTTTTAGTTTCAGGCCCAAGATTGGGTCTATGCTGCATGGTCCGTGAAGTAAGGGGGATTGCGCATGCCCCAAACACCTTCCCACTGGCTGCCGAGCTTCACCGTCGTGTGATTTATTATTAAGTGTTGTTTTCCTTGCCAGCATTTCGTGGTTTAACAGCCCACCTGAGTGTGAATTAGTTTATCAACTGGCTTTCTTATGAAAAGACAGATGAGGCTACATGAAAATGCTTAGCACACGGGTAGGAAGCAGCTGATGAGAACACAAGAAAGGCCCATAAGATGAATTCCCTTGCCTCTGAAACTTTGCCCAGGCCTGATCGTTCAGTTCATTCAATAGGTTCCTAATATAAGCCAGTCTCTTCATCTGCAGGGTGAGCTCAGACTTGAAAAACGATGGAAGAAATGAGGAGTGTGGGAAGGAGGGACATATGGAAGGAGTGTGCCTGCAAGTCCCTAAACGTGGGGTGTGGCCTCCTTCATCTGGGGATCCTCACGTCTCCGGTGGCACCTGGCAGACAGGTGCATTGTGGCGTGTGAGGTGAGATGCTCCTCAAACACTTCCCAAGCATGGACCCTTCCCCACCTTCTGCAGGCCAGGACGCTAAACCCGTGAACACCAGCCAAGGGTTACTCATGACCCATCAGTTTACCCAGGCTTCCACTTCCTCAGATGTTGGCTGACAGAATGTGTAGGTGACGAGGACTTCCATTCCCTTTCTGACTTTATTGCCGAGGAGATGCACACACCTCTTAGACCTCATAAGGACCAGCAATACTTTGCTTAGGATGGAGCGCTTTATGCCTTGACCTTTATGATGTGAGAAGGAAAAGGAATGCAGAGCAAGGCAGAGGAAGGAGAGAATGCTGCTGGCAACCTTCAGATCTTTTCCTGCTCAGAAACTCTGCACCAAGCCTTCATGCCTCAAGGGTGTGGGGCAGGAATCTGGGTATCCAGCAATGACTCAGGTAGAAGGGATACTCTGCAGAAATTTTTGTCTCCAGACTTCAAACTTAATTGATAGATCCCTGGTCATAAGCTTCCGTTCCAGAAACTGTTGGTCCCCCTCCTCACCTCTGCCAACAGATTGCCCATAGGATGGAGTCTGGAGCCAGCACATAGGCTGTTCATCAATGAACGTGGGTTAATAGACATAAAAATCGGTTGCAACTTTTCCTCTGCCCTGAAATGAAGGAGAAACTTTCTTTCAAGAGTACAGCTTGAGTTTTTCTGAGGAGGTTGAGCCTGTGGATGTGACAGGGGCCCCTGATGGCATCTCAGGGTTGGACATGTGGGAGGGGCTCTCCAGGAGGCAGGGGCCCAGGAGGGCTCTGTAGGTTTGGAGGGAGGCAGGCAGGTGTCTGTGTCATGAGCCAACGCCAATGGCCAGATACTAAATGTGGTTTACCTCCATGGGTGCTTCCTTCGTGTTTATTTCCCTTTGGCTACCCAGTCCCTCCTGCAGAGTCATTTTCAAATTCCCCAGCTGCTCTGAGCTGTTCTGTGCAGGCTCGGGAGCTGTGTGACCTTGCTGGTCTGTGCAGTGGCCACAACAGTGACCAGTGGGGGAACTTCCTGTTCTGACTGTGAGGATACAAGAGCTGGTGTCATGTCATCGCCTCTGGCATCCCCTCTCTGTGATATTTTCCTCTTTGTTGACAGCCTCAGAGGATCTAGGTATCATTATATGAAGCTGATGAATCTTCCTGTCTTAGTGCATTTGGGTTGCCATAACAGAGCACCTTGGCCTGCTGGGGTTCTGGTCACAGCCTTCTTCTTTTTTGACTTCTCAAGGTGTCCTCACAAGGTGGAAGGGTTGACAGATCTCTTGGAGTCTTTTTTATAAGCCAGGAATGCCATCCATGAGGGGATCCCTTATGAATTAACGGTCTCCTAAATGCCCCATCTCCTGATATGATCACTTCTATCGTTAGGATTTAACATAGGACTTTTAGGAGGACATGAACATTCAGACATAGCACTTCTCAGACACATGGCGTTCTGAGGTTTATTGACTTGTTCTCTGACCCAATGATGCCACGTGAGAATGTGTAACCGAGTCTCTATAACACGAGCTTTGGGTCCAATGGCATGATGCTTTTGTGAACTTCTTCCTGAATAAAAATAAATACTACAACATATACTTTAAAGGAAACAAACAATCGAATTCTTCTTTGGTCCCAGACAATACATAAACTTCCTTCCCTACCATACTTTTGAGACGTTCTCTCCAGCCTAATGAAACACTCCATAGGAGTCCAACATTTTGTTCACAAGTTTCAAATGTAGGCTTCCCGTGTTGTTCACATAACTGTTAAACTGAGAGAGGTTCTGATGGGAGAAGAACCACATGGAGCTGTGTGGTGCAAGACTGAATGAGCGAGGTTGCTTTAGACCCATCTTAGAAGAAAGTCTACATGCCAACACTCAGGGAAGAAATGATACCATTAGACATACACAGGGGCCTCTTACAGTTCTCATTAAACCCCATGTGAATTTTTGTGTCAATTTCATGGAAAATAGGACCTAATGTGTGCACCAAATGCTTGCTACATCATCTCTATAGTAAATATATATGTTTATACATTTCTTCAAGGTGCCTGCCAAAGACAGATTCACACACAGTCTCGGCCCATAAGAGCTTATGATGGATGTAAAGCAGTGTTGGGTATTGAGCAAAAGTGGCCCTAACAGTGCTTACTATGCTAGACATGCAGCAGTCACCTAAGAAAGTATTTGTCATTTAACAGTGAACATGTATATTAAATAAAAATGAATAGCTCAATAGCTCAGGCATGGGCTAAGGCACAGAAGAGAGCAGCATGATCTTGCCCTCAGCATCTTTCCTCATGTAAATGGAAGACAAGTCTCATTCCCCAGAGACAAGAGTGAACCATGGTAATTGATGCCACGGACAAGCAAAGAGGAAGGGCAGATGGTGGGTGGTGCCGTGAGAAAGAGTGCTATAGATCCTAAGTTGTGACAGTGGTTAGAAGCCCATAGATGCAGGGTAACATCCAGAATTCTCAAACTTTTCTTTCCAGAGTTGATGACTTAGAGAAAACAAAAAACTAACTAAAACTTAACCCTTAATTTCCCATAGGCCCTCAAAATGTCAGATGCTAAAAGATGATGGTGGTCATGTTGGTAGGAGCACCTAGACCCAATTTGATGAAACACATGGTCCCATCTATGACAATTGGGATCAGTGCTGAGAAAGGATGAAGTTGCTCTCTGCAGAGTAAGCTTAGAGGAAGGAAAGCCTAAATCATGTTTTCATGAAGATCATATGCAAATCAGGTCATTGATATAAAAACATAGTAATCCTTTTTTTTTTGTGGGTAAAACAACAGGAAGTTAAAAGTCATGACCAACAGAATGGCTAAAATCAACAAGTCAGAAAACAACAGGTGTTGGCAAGGATGTAGAGAAAGGGGAAACCTCTTACACTGTTGGTGGGAATGCAAGCTGGTGCAACCACTCTGGAAAACAACATGGAGATTCCTCAAAAAGTTGAAAACAGAGCTACCCTATGGCCCAGCAATTATACTATTGGGTATTTACTCCAAAGATACAGATGTAGTGATCCGAAGGGGCCCCTGCACCCCAGTGTTTATAACAGCAAAGTCCACAATAGCCAAACTATGGAGAGAGCCCATATGTCCATTGACAGATGAATGGGTAAAGAAGGTGTGGTATAAAAAGATGATGGGATATTACTCAGCCATCAAAAATTAAATATTGCCATTTGCAATGATGGATGGGTATTATGCTAAGTGAGATAAGTCAGTCAGAGAAAGACAATTATCATATGATCTCACTCATACATGGAATTTAAGAAACAAAATAGGATCATAGGGGAAGAGGGTAAAAAATGAAACAGGACAAAGCTAGAGAGAGAGGCAAACCATAAGGGACACTTAATTGTAGGAAACAAACTGAGAGCTGCTGGAAGGGAAGGGGTTCAAGGGAGGGGATAACTGAGTAATGGACACTAAGGGGGGCATGTAATGTAATGAGTACTGGGAATTATATAAGGCTGATGAATCACTGAACTCTATCTCTGAAACTAATAATATACTATGTGTTACTTCATTACATTTAAATAAAAATGTGTTACTTCACTACATTAACAAAAATTAAAAAAATAAAGTCCCCTCCATCAACGAGATGAAATATTATCTGCTCTTAATTCAGTTTGTCCTTGTGTCCCTTCATGGGTGCCCATTAGTACTGTTTCTCCTTCAAATGGCAGTTTGACTTACTTCACTGGAATTCTTTTGGGGATGGTAAAATAATAAAATAAGAATAGTTTTAAAAAAAAGTCATGACCAAGAGAAAAAAAAGGATATAATTTTCCAGTTTTCCAAAGAGCTTGGAGTTTATGCCAAGACACGTCTGGGCTCTGGTACAGTTTTGCTATCTCTGTGTACTTCTGCAGTCCTGAGAAAGAATGTGCGATGACCCCGAGGCAGAGTGAAGGTGGTGTAAGTTCTGGCTCCACCATCAAGCCGCTTGCCTAACCTTGCCTGGGCAGCTGGCCTACCCTCTCTGGGCCCAAGTTTTCATTCCTACCAATTGGGCAGGATTGCCAGGAGGCCAAAGTACGACAATGAGAGGTGAATTTGCATCGTAAGAAAATAAATAGGATTCACCGGAAAAGATAGGTGTTTCTTGAAGATCCTTGAGCACGGTTCTCTATGGGTTAACGGTGGAAAACTGGATTTGAATTCCAGACAGTTTTGTGAATCAAATGGAGTCCAAGACCAAAGCAAAGGGACCCGGGTCAGCAGATGTTAAGTAGTTCATTTCAAACAGCTAGACAGCGTGCTGAACTATTTGCTCGATGATGTCTAGCACATCTTCTGAAAATTATTTTTGAAAACTTAAACCACACGATGTGTGCAGCCAGGCCTGTCCTGTGCTATTGCAAAGTCGGCTGCTGAGGCCAGACCAGTGTCAGATGAGGGCACGCAATCTATGCTCAGTGATGGTCCTCAGCATGTCTGAGCTCTCCAAGCATCCCTTCCCCTCCTCCCTCCCTGCTGGTGTTCCTGGGGTGGATGTCAGTGGTCCTCATGCCATCACAGTCCCAGGTTCTATGCTGAAGCCTCTGTGATCGGACAGGGCTGGAAAAGTTAGGAGAAAGTCCTTCCCACACACCATAAGTGAACATTAAAACGATCACTCCTCCGGTGTTGGTTGTGCTTAGGAGAGCACCATAACCATATGTAGGTGTTTAAAAATGCCACTTGGTGAATTTTATTATGTCATGCTACAATCTTCCTATGTCAGTTGGGCTCCTCCCACGCCTATTATGAGGCATGAGAATGAAAGATCCCACAATTTATGAGCCGAGTAGCAGTGGAGGATTAATAATCAGGGGCCTTTCATTAAAGCCTTAGTTAGATTAACCCCTGTTTTCTCCCTGGGTCTTCTCTGTGGAGAGGATCTGTTCTTTTGAAGAAAGTCCAGGTTTTTCTGTTAACCTCTTGATTGAAGAATATTGTTGCTGTATTTCGGGATTACTGATACTGCAAAGCCTTTTGCTTTAAAACTTGCACTTCTCATTTTTTTATCTTTTAAAAATAAAGAATAGACTGGGACATCTGGGTGGCCCCATCAGTTCAGAGTCTGCCTTCAGCTCAGGTCATGATCCTGGGGTCCTGGAATTGAGCCTTGAGATGGGCTCCCTGCTCAGTGGGGAGCCTGATTCTCCCTCTCCCTCTGTCACTCTCCCTTGCTCAGGAGGAGACTTTTCAAGCACAGGGGTGTTCGGTCAGCTTGGCTTGTGAGAGAGCCTACTGTGGGCAGCATCCTTCCACTGATGGGTCAGCGATGTACCATGCAGTGCAGAGAAATGCAAACCACCACTTTGATTTTTCTGAAGGGACAATGGCATGGTCCCTGGAAAGGTAGATCATTGGTTGATTGATGGAGATTATTCCTAAACTTTAAAGGTATGTGTGTCAGAAACCAATGGTGGTCTTTGGAGGATTGAGCTTAGGAGGGCAGGAAGATTAGTAGGACAGCTGATCCCCCTTTTCTGGACAGAGTCTGCTGTGCGTACTTTCATTCTCCGTCCCTCTCTGGCTTTCCTACTGTTTCCAGGTAGGTTTAATCATGACTCTCTACTCTCGGTTTTTCTTTCTAGACTCTCATTGCACTTTGGTTGTCTGGTCTTTCTCCTGACCTCCTGTCAGACTCCGTTTTCTGAGTGTACCTCTTCCATTCCAGATGTAGGCCCCCAAATCCTCATGTAGGTCTTGCATCCACACACAGATGTACTGACTGATGGGGATGACTTGTCCCCTGGCTTCTTTCAGCAGCAGTGAGGTCTCCCAGAACCCCACCCACTTCAGCAGTGTCCCACACTCCCAAAATGTCTTCACCTGACACCTCCCTCTCTAGATCATGACCATGATTATGGGCCCTTACTTGGTTACTTTGGCTTTGGGCTTTCTTCTCTTACTCTTGAACACCCCAGTCTAGGTAGATCCTAGAGCTGTGCTTCCCTGCCCACTTCCCCCGCATGCTCACACACTTTCATCTGTCACATGACAGTTTCTTGGCAGACCACATGCAAAGTTCTTCCTGATGAGCCACAGAGCCACTGAGCTCCACACCCCAGCCCCCAAGAGATGCCATTTGCATGGTCACTTCCATTGCCACCTTTCTGTGGTTTCCCTGTTTCTATTAATGGCACCTCCAGCCTTCCAGTAAGGTGGTCATTGTTCCTCACCTACCTTCTTCCCCTCTACTCCTGCTGTGCTAACTTCACAGGGCTCTCTATATCCTTTCTTCCCAACACTTTCAATTCCAGTCTTCTGGCCTACTGGAGACCCTCCATACTGCTTGATGGATGCAAGACTCCAATGCCTACTCAACAGTCTCTCCATCGAACCAACTACTTCTCCAGCATTCCCCATACCTGTTTTTAAATCATGTTTCATTTATGCTCAGACAGCCCTCAGACCTTCAGGGGCTGTTCACTGGTGATAAAGATAAGCCTAAATATCTTAAATTAAGGGCCATATCCTACATATCTGGTCCACATCGACTTTACAGCCATGTCAAACATCACTCACCTTCGTACAACCTCCCTCTGGTTCTTGGGTGTTGTCTTCCAGGATTTCTCTTATTATGTTATTTTGTCCCGTGAGTATTTCTGCCTGGAACAACCAACTCTTCTACCTGAATTCCAGCTCAAACACAATTTCCTCTGAGAAGCCATTCTTGTTCTCTGTATAGACTCTTTGTCTGGGTTTCCCAAGCCCACTGCTGAGTTGTACATCCCAGTGACACTCGCCATGGTGTCTATGTTCCCTAAGCTACTGGTTTCCTTAGATGCCTCATTCTCTTCTCAACTCAAATCCCTAGCATCAAGTGCTTCATCATATATGTATCTTTCATTTTCTGTATCAACTTCCTTCTCCATGGTGAGCCCTGAAGAATGTTTTTTTTCATTCTATGGGAAGAAAGATCAGAAGCATTTCTAGACATTGCCTGTCTTCCCTAAAGGGCATTTTATGTGTCCATTACTCTGTGAAAATCCTTGTCAGAACTTTCTCCTCACTTAGGTAAGACTTCAGTCTATGGATTAGAGATAGGGGTATCACATGAAAGATTAGCAAAGCATGAGTCTTTTTTGGGTATAGTTTTTGAGTGATTAAAAACATTCTATGTTCACTTCTTTTGGTGTTTTCAAACTTGAACTGGGGTAAACCTTTGGCCCTTTCTTTAAGGAGAAAAGAGAATTACATAAACTTGAGAATTTATGGTGGCTAAAATTCTTCTAATATGTAAGCTAACAGAATTAGTTCAAGAGCAATTATAAAAACCTTAAGTATTCAGTAGTTAAGTATAATTTTCATGATCCCAGAATGGAATATGGTTGAGCTTTCAGGAGAAAAAAAACACGAAAAAGATCAACATTTATTGTTTTACTTTTTGATTGCTTCTGAAAAATTGTATGGTATTGCTTTGTATGAATAGGTCTCCATGAGTAAATTATGATCAAAATTCAAAGCCATCATAAATTAAATGTGTTTTTTTCCTGCTTTGGTATACAAGACTTTCCATTAAGCTAGCCCCATATAATATACCTTGGATGTGTTCAAGAAAGCCCTGTAAATTATAGTAAGTATTTAAAATGGTAAGTAGACATTGGAAAAGGCCACATTAGGATTAATGAATGAAGGGGTTGATACTGAAAATGTACTTGTAAATAAATAACATGAAAAGTAAAGATGACACATTGTTAGGTTAGAGTTACAAGTAGGGATGACTATAAATTGTAGGGTGGCAAAGGGTGTTCATGGAACTTCAGTTTCTGTGGAGAAGCTTGTCTAATTTCTTTCTAACAACAGCTTCCCAGTTTCTTCTCTTCTGGGTTCAACATTGAGGTTTTCCTGTCCTTTCTTTTCAGATTTGGGAAGTACCTGAGATTTCTCTGTTAATCAGTCTGCTCCCCTTCCACCAGAATTTGGTGAATTACTTGCTCACTAGTTGAAGACAAGTAGGAGAGGCGTTGGCTTTGTGTAGGAGGTCGTATTCTTTCAACACCAGGAGCCAGAAGTGATGGGGAGGAAGCAGACCCAGGATGCATGTTACTCCTGACAAAAAAAGAACACTGAGGACACCCAGGCAGGGTATGCTTTAAACATATGTGCTTGTTTGTCTCAAGGAAGGTTTGGGGCAGTGAACAGCACTTTGAGGAGAAAACTAAATAGGATGGTGTGTATTTGGACTGTTATTTTTTAAAATTTGTGTGGCTTTGACAGAATAGAGTAGAAACACTTGGAAAAGTATCTTTGGGAGATTTAAAGTTATGGCACAAACTTTAACAGTCTCCTTAGATGTATGACCTTGCAGCTTATCTGAACTCTGGTTTCCTAAATTACCCATACATATACATGAATATGCATCTATGATGAAAAGAGAGAGATTTCCTTCTGAGATGTTCATTTGCTCCAGCACCCAAGTTTGCATAGTTCCAATTATGTGATTTGCATACCTTTTAGATTTCTCATTTGCTAAAGAAGGTAACTTTAACTTGAACCAGTAGAAATGCTCCTTAATAATTTTTGCCCAGGTGCTTCACTCGCGAAAGTCATAAGAATAAGTAGAAGAGTGAAGGTTGGATTCTATATCAGAGAAAGAATAATAAATGTAGATGGAAAGTATACAGTGTCATGAAAAGAACTGACAGGAAGCCAAAAGTTCTCAGAGACCATGAGAATTTCTGGATTTAAAATGATGATTAGAGAAATTCCACTTCTGACAATGATGGTGCATCCTATACCAGAATAACTCTTTCACGATAACAAAATATAAAAACTTTTTTAAGACACTGGATAATAATGGAAAACAGGTGGAAACTGGTGGAGAGCCAACTCAGGCATGGGAATAATTCACTGGACACTACTTGCTTGCTTTATTTATTTATTTATTTATTTATTTATTTATTTATTTGCTGAAGGTACTCTCAAATCTGGACAGGAAAACATGGTTAGAACTTAGGGAGAAATTCATGCCTTAATTAGCTTAAGAAGTCATCAGGTGTAGTTTGGATCTGGAAGCTGCTGGAAAGTGAAGGGAGAATTCTAGAAATCAGGAAACTACAGAAATGTAATCTCCAAATCTATGTATAAGTTCTTTAATACTAGTTGATTGATGAATTGAACATGCCTAGGAGAGACTGCAAGATTTCCAGCAAAAGGCAACAGATGCAAGACTGGAAAGACTGAGAAGGGTCCATTGCATTCCACTTAGAGGAAGACAGAATTTGGAGTTTGAGTTCAGTCAGGTTGATTGCTCATTAGAACAATAATCAGTGTGCTTTTAAGGGATATAACATAATCCCAAATTTTTAGATTAGGCATCTACAATGTCTAGTGTAATAAAAAGAAATTACTTGACCTTCACAGAAACCAGAAAATTTGGCTCAGACGCAAAAGATTTTAATACAAATAAGATCTAGATGTTGGATTTAGCAATCCAGGACCTTAAAACATTTATAAATGTGTTTAAGGATTTAAAGGAAAATATGGTTTTTATAAGTGAACAGATCAGGAATCTCAGCAAAGAAATAAAACCTGTTAAATACATGGAAATTCTAGAATGGAAACATGTAATTCCTGAAAATTAAAAAAAAAGTTGCTGAGTAGGTGAAAGCAGTGATAGAATTAGAAATCCACAACAGATGTTACAACTAGTAGGTGAAAGTTAGATGAGGAACAAGTGTTTATATAGTCTCAAAATATCCCCACAAATTACTAATTAATTACAAATGGAGTTACAGTTCAGAAACCTGGTGAATTCTATTTCAAACTAATCAAAGTCAACATCACTAATATTGGAACAGAGAGATATCATGTGACTCCTCATAGAGTGTGATGAGGACACAGCCCTTCTGTGGAATTTCTGCCAAAAGGGCATAAGCTGAATAGAATTACGAGAAAACACCCATACAACCAAATTCAGGGACATCTATGAAGTAAGTCGCCTCTATGCTTCTAAATATTAAGATAAGGAAAGAAAAAGGCCCAGCAACAGCTCGTGATGAAGGAAACCTAAGTAGACATTAAAACAAAATGCATTATGAGATCCTGGACTGGTTTCTGGACCAGGGGTGGGATATATAGAGAACAACATCAGGATAATTGACACAACTCAAATATAGACTGTGGTTTAGATAATAGAACTGTTTCAAGTTAAATTTTCTGTTTTTGATAATTGTTCTATAGTCATGTAAGAGAAAGTCTTTGTTCTTAGTGAATGCAGATTCAAGTATGAGAGGTGATGGAGCCCATTGTTGCCAAATTATTCTCAAATGGTTCTGAAAAAAATGTGCAGAAGATGAGAACGGAGAGGTAGTGAGTGCAGAGGTGAGCTCATGTAGCTTATGGGTGACTTATTGGTCACAGAAGGCATTTAGTTGTTACTTTGGGTGAAATAGAAAGCCACTGGAACTTCTAAGCTGAGGAATGACATGATTTCATAAATTGGAAAGTCCATGAGAGAAGTCCATGATTGGAAGTGACTGCAATGACCCAGGCCAAGATGTTGGTTGGTTGGAGCAGGGTGGGAGCAATGGAAGTGGCAAGTAGTGGCAAGGTTCTGGGCATATTTGGAAGGAAGAGCAGACAAAATTTGCTGAGTTACCCCATGTGCATTGGAAGCAAAGGAGGTCCCCGGGGTGGGGACAAGGGGTTTGATCTGAGTAAGTGGAAGAACGGTGACAGGGAAAACATAAGAGGGGATATGAGGAGCTCAATTGGGGACACTTAAGTTTGAGATGGCTATTAAATGTACAAGTGCAGATGTCATGGTGAGGGTGCGAGTTTTAAGTGTGGTGTTCAGGGCAGGTGCTCAGGCTGAAAGTACAAATTTGGGCAGCATCAGCATGTAGTTGCTCTTGAAAAACAGGAGACTCTAGGAGGTACCAGCAGACTGAGTCTAAGTGGAAGGAAGGAGACAGTTCAAGACTGAGCCCTGGGCAGTCAAACTGAAGCCGTGATTCCCACTTAGCAGCAACGTCCATGATGCTAGTCAGGGGACAGCTGGGGGAAGAGGCAGGAGACTTGACTCATTGGCTTTTACTGAGACTGGCTCCATCCTACTGAAGGCACCCAGAAAGCATTTACAAGATTTCTTCTATCTCAAAGAGCCCCTCTACAAATGCTGGAGTCAAAACTGTAAAGCTAATCTCCATGCACAGACTTTTACATTTCTAGATAAATGTCTGTTGGGCTGGTAGAGCCATTAGAGGCAGGAGATGACATGTGAGTTGTCAACAAGAAATCCCTAGTTTTCTACAGGTCCCAAACAGGGCCTTCCTGGGGGTCAGAGAGGCAAACGCTAATTTCTGAAGGCCATCACATTGGTCATTTGAGCTGACCCCTGCAGGACCCCCCTGGGGACTTGGAGAATACCTCTAGAGTTCACCAGTTTCCCCACACTGCTTCTTGGGAGTCCGGATGCTGGCTCACAATTTTGGCACTCAGATATTTACCTGCAGATGTTCACCTGTCTCCCTCGCCCTTCAAGATGAAGCAAATATACACAGATAGAAGATGCAATAAGAGGTATTGAGCAAATTAAGTTAAAAAATGCTTCCCAACACCCTGGAGTCCCAGACGCTACACATATTTTTCCATTTAAGCAGGTTTTTGTGCTGACTTATTAGGAAAAATGCACTAAACATTTACTTCACCTTCAGTGTCACCTTCATTCTGTCCCCATTGAACTAGGCTAGTATTTATCTCATCAGGGAACAGGATAAAATAAGTAACTAGGCAAGGAGGGGGAGATGAAATTCAGGGTTGAGTACCGTCGGCTTATTGATGGCATCGTGTCCCCAAGTGTCCCATTATCCCTTGGAGCAGCCTCGCTCACATGCTAAATAGGAGAAGTGGTTATCCTGGGGGGTAATGTATGATCCCCTGGGGTTTTCTCCACAAGAAAATTGACCTTATATGGGCATCTACTGGCTCTCTAGAGGGACTGAGTTTCATTCATTTTCCTCCATCATAAGACTGGGCTCAAATGAGAATGCAGCCACCCAACCCAGAATGAAAACCCCTTTGCCACTTCTGCTGATGATGCGTGGGTTTTGCTTTTTGGGAGCCTCCCCTTGAATGATGACCTTGATCAATTTAGATGCAGGTGAGCTTCGTTGGGTCTCGCTGATGAGGCTAATCTTTTCCATTCAAATCCCAGGCCAGTTAGTTTTGGTCTGTTCTATGGGCAATATCCTTAGCCTGTGCAAACACCTTGGAACTTGTGGGTCACTGGTCATGGGAAGGCCAGGAGAGAAATGGTGACAGTGGTCTTTTATCCCTCTCTATGTTGTAGGAAAGCGCATTACTTTGGAAGCTGATGGAGAGCAGCAACCCTCAATGGCAAGCAGCCCATGTATCCTGATAAAAGCTCTACCAGAATGCCTTGGAAACCACTCTGTGGGGGGGACTGATGGGGATGGGGACACCAGACCTTTTTTAAAGGAGGTGACTCACTCTTTCAGATGGGTTATTGCTGATTCGTCTGTTGGTTAAACCTTTCTACCCATCGCTCCCTTTTATCCTGAAGATTTCCCCCTCTGAGAGGCAAATCCTCCCACAGGTCTGTGCCTTTTTAAGTAATCTAAAAAAACAGCCTTGGCAAGAGATTGCATTTGAAATCACCATTCCCCCAAACCTTTAGGAAACTTAAGGTAGGATGAACCAATGAATGATAGACCTGATTAGGTGAGAACCAAACTTGTAGGGCTCATTAGACGTGCGGGGCTGATGTGACCAGGGAGGAGACTGGAGGGGAGGGTCCCCCACAACTCCAGAGGCTCCTCTCCCTTCCAGCAGCCCTCCTCTTCACTCATTCCGGGTCTAATCTCAGGACATTTGCTGGTTTCTGGCCTCTTCATAACCACCGGTCCAAATTCCTTCAAATAGCAATTTTTCCTCTTTCTTTGGTGTTCCAAAGTGTGAAACAACTAGTTCTAAAGAAATTCAAGTCACCACCATAAATCTTAAGTGATTTTGGAAAGATATATGACTCCTGAATGATGACATATTTCCAGAAGATCGGTAAAACGGTTCTGAGTGATATACAGCTGGGCAGTTGTATCTGCGCTGTGAACCTGAGCGAGAACGTCCAGGGAGCACACTATTTTATGAGTATTATTGGTCGCATCTTTTGTTTTTAATCTGCCAAAATTACAACCAAAGAGGCTGGCCACACAGAAAGTCGGCCTCCTTGATGCCAGGCATGGCTGGGAAAGCTCTGGGGTTTTTGATTCGCCACTAGGACAAAAGGAGGATGGGGGACTTGGTGTGTTTGGGGGAATGGGAAGAAGAAGAAGTCCCAGGTCTGAGACGTGGCTGGCAGTGTCTCCAGCATTTAAAAGTAATTCTGGGGCAAAGGGTAGGGGGCTGAATTTACTCACAAAGCCTGTTCTGTACATTAATTAAATTTGTGATTTTAATCACTGATAGAAAAGAAAACAATACATACACACATGCACACACACAGGACTGCACAACCCTCCGCATGCATGCCTTTTCCATCAACACCCAGAGACCATCTCCGAGGGCCGGCGTGGGAAGGAGGGACACAGGCTGGACACAGCTGACCAAAGTCTGCGGCATGGAAACACCATTGTGATAGGTGAGCTGGATAAAATTATGCATTTATCTGGCCTCCGGGGCTTAGTATAGAAAGGATAGGCGAGGAGGGAGGTCCCCCTGGTCACGCTGATGGAGATGAAAGGAAAGAATGTTTTCTCCCCTCCACTGGGAGCTAATGGGGCATGCGTGGCTCCTTGCAGCCTCTCCTGAGGCTGCACTGTTCATAGCATGTCTGGAAAATCGACTGTAAAGCATGTTGGACCACTAGAGCCTCATGTGGATAAGGGGCATTGTAGCTAGCACGCACGTCGTTGCAAGGTTCTGATACGTTCATTGCACTGTCTCCAGAATGAAGGATCCTGTGTATAAAACCCCAGCTGTGGGAGGGGCTCCATTCCTCTTGCAGGCAGGGACTATTTTTGCCATCTGGTCAGCACGCTTCCATGGCCACGGTGACCCCTGCACAAATGAGCCTCATCCTACAAAAAAAAAAAAAAAGATCAAGAACAAACCCAAGAGGGAAGTTGTTGGGCGTAGATTATGTGACACCCACCGTGGAAAAATGAGCCTCCTGGAAACCCACAGAAGGAAAGCTTCGCAAATCCCAACAGTCTACCAGGATATGTCCTGAATTCAGCGAGGGGTGGGATGCAATTATGTTTGTTGTGTGCAACTTCACTACACACCTATTTGATGCACTTTACCAGAGTGGATTTCCATGGGGGAAACTGAGTCATCGTAACACCCTACTTCTTCAGAGTATGAAACGACACAGAAGTCACATTCTAAGCCTCTGAAGCAGGACCAGAGATACACTGGCTGTGTCCAAGTGTGTGATGGGGGAGTCGATCCGGGAGCTGAGAGGAGGAGTCTCTGAGGATATGCATTTAAAATGTCTCAAGAGTCTCGGATCAATATTGTTCAATAGCAAATGACTTATTACAAATCTTTTGTGTAAATTTAGAATTCTCAACCCCGGAGACTCTTGGACCAGCTCCCTCTCATGACTGGTCCCGGACACTCTTCAGTGTCAGTCTCCATTCATCACTGGTCACCTTGAGACCCAGAGACTGCAGCACAGAGCCTACAGTGTCTATTTTTGATCAGTCCACACTTTCCCCAAGTTAATTTGCTCTGACCAGAGAATAATGACAGTGGTGATAATTGAATGAGTCCATCCCTCCTACGGGAACAGAGGGAACTGAGTGAAGGGTGACAGTGTCCACGGCCTGAGGCTGTGGGCTGGTTTGTGGTCCCATGTGAATTGTGTATCTACTTCCTACTTCAACGGCATGGGGAGACGGAAGGCCATCTGGTGAAACACAGGATTAGGTCTTAGGGTAGAGGTGGATAACTGCGGAATTCAACGTAGTTCCCGGGAAAACCAAACCTCTACACACATCAAAGGTTCAGAGACGCTTTTCTGCGATTTAGCTACATAACACACAGGTTTTCTGAAACTCCATTCAGCTGTTTCAAATGCTGGCTTTAAAGGGTCCCCTGAGTCCCATAGCACACCCGTGATTATAAAAATATTTAAAGCCACAGAAAGAATATATAGCTGTGGAGACACATGTGTTGATTTAGTGTGTGCTGGGCTTTGACACCACACTGGAAGGCAAAAGGTTTCAGGCTGACGAAGCATCAGAGTAGTAGGCTTCCATCCATATATTACGGCACCAGCCCCAGAAAGGAAGCAGGGTCGAAAACAAGGCAATAATATAGGGTTTCTGAAAACTCCTCTCCATAAGCAGGAGACAACGTAAAAAGTTACATGACTATTCATGTGACAACGGAGTCGTATTCATAGTGATATGATCCCATGAATAGTATTGTGAATTTTTGGAATATGGAAATTAAAGACAAATATTTCAAACCTAAATAATATATTATGAAAAATAACAAATCTTCCCAAATGCTGTCAAAGAAAAAGAGATGAGGTAAGAGAAGGGGTAAATTCTAGAAATATCTGAGTTTTCTTTATTGATGAAAACTTATTTAAAAAATAAAAGACCACCTCAAGATTTTATATACAGTAAATGTATTATGAGAGATTAGCTTGGTTCTTTTTTTTTTTTTTTTTGTAATGTCTTCCACAACTTAGTGTTTAATGTGGAAATCTTACAGAGTATGAGTTTGTTTCTTAGCGTAGATGTGCCGAGCTTACCTGCAGTTTCCCTTGTGGAGGGTTGGTCTAGGGAGCCCTCCGCAGACCCCAAGGCCCATTCTTCATCGTCCCTCGTGCCCTGTCTTTGTTCACTCGTGCCCTCCTCCCCACCTCCCCGGGGCTTCTTGCTGTCTCTGACACCTGCCAAGCCTGACTGGTTGAAGCCTCTGTACTTTCTGTCTTTTAGTCTGGAATGTTCCGAGCTCAGAGCTGTGTAGCCCCCTAACCTTTCCCTATAATTCCCTGGATTCTCCTCTTTCCAAGAAGCAACCAGTAGGCTCATTCTTCCACGTGACTCCGAGATAACCCAGTTGCCTGCCTTTTTCAAATAAGTTTCCTCCCCAGAGGAAGATGCTGTGATACCTAAGGACAGAGGCAAGGACCAAGAGGATGACCAGAAAGGCCCTGTGATGTTTGAATTATTTTAGCAATAACCCAAGAGCAGTGCTGCACACATAGAAGATATACGGTACGTGTGTGGGTTATGAGTTAACAAATTAATGAAGTTATAAAATAAATGAATGAACATGTTCTGCTGATATGGAATACAAGGACTGCATTATGGAGAGTCTCTAGTAGCCTGTTCTTATTAAAATCAATCATGAATAGCCAAAATAGAGTATGTGATGAACAGAAAACAAATGCCTATTTTATGAAATATAACTGTATCTTTAATGTTCCTATCACCATATTTAAAACCTTCAGAAAGCTTGAATTTGTAAACAGTGATCACAAATTGATATTATATATATTTATGAGCAGTGTTCAGAAAGTGTAGCAGGTTAATTACTGAAACATTACACACAGTTCGATATTTTCATTAGTAGTATAATATCTGGTTGAGAGTAAGTGAGTAGCACAAAATCAATCCTTTGTTAACTATTTGTGAACTAGTACACTTGAAGATTTGAATGTCTGATGATTCTATACAAAGCTTGAGAAGTGATTCTGGAACATTAAAAAAAAAGGTTTCCATCCTCAAAATCTATTGATAGATCGTTAAAGTTTGCTGAGAAGAGCTTATGAATGGCCATGTATATCGAAAGCAGTTTCGGCCAGTTTTTTTCTTCTTACAAATTGATTACTTAGTAAAATATCACGTGAACCAAGTAAAGTCATTGTTTCTATGAAAGTTGGCTGATTTTTTTTAAAGACTCAGTGAAGTCAAGTAGATATGAAATTGCTTCTGACTGATATGTGGAGGAGCAAAGTACTCATTTTTGAAAAAAATTCTTTGAAGTCTGAGATTCTGCACCGAGATTGCTTTTCAAGTTTTCTTCTTCTCTTTCCATTTTAAAGAAATGTATAGAAGGAAACACAGCAGTTAAACCGAGTGTGTGGTTGATGCCAACAAAGAACGACAATAACAACAAAAAACAAACGGTGATCAATCGAACTTGAAAAACAAATCCTGGCCCTCAACAGTGAGTGAATGCAGGTTGTAAGTTTTGGTTAGAATTAAAAAAAAAATAAGCAAGATGACCTTTTTAATGATTTTCTTCATTACGGCCCCCAAGAGGCCTTCAGCTGTGCTGACACAGAGCAATAGATGATGAAGACTATTTGAGCCTGTCTTCCCACAAATTAATTCAGGAAGGTCTTCTGGTACTAGAACAGGAAAGACAATTTGCCAGGTCTTGTATGTTTATCCCATTCAGTCATCACGGCAAATAATTTGCTCAAGGTGTCGTACTTTGATAAAGCTGCCAATGGTAAAGGGTGAGAAAATGATGATTCAGAATAAGTTTCTTGAAAAAAACAATCAAATTGACATCAGATTACCTTATTATTGTGACTAAATGCTAAGTGACAATGTCAATATATTTTCGAAATCCTGAGGGAAGAAAACTTCAGACCAGTAAAAAAGTGATTAAGGGCATGGATAAAAAACACTTCTTGGTTATAAAAGACTCGTCTTACTTTTTCGAGAAGATCCACTCTGGGAATGGTGCCCCCAGACTGGAAGTGGAGGAGACAACGTTCGCTTCCTTGTCTTTCATCACAGGGAGTCACTAGATAATCTCCACATCTACAAATCAGCTCAAATCAGCATTGTATACGCTTTTGTACTACTTGGCATTATAATCCTGTTTAGGCATTATTTATATTAATAATATTTAATTTTTAAAAAAATGTTTTAAGGTATAGTGACATCCGTAAGTCATATGGTGATTTATGGCTTACAGAGAAATTACCCCTGTGTTGTACAAGTTACTTCTAGCTTTTCCTAATCTATCATTCCAAGAGCTGAATAAAGCAGAAGAGAGAATAAGATTGCTTCTATGAGAACTACAAATATTAGGATCCTATCTTAAAATCTCTACTTATAGAAAGGTTTTTTGGAAAATATGTATAATAAGACACTTAAAACTCCTTAACTTCATATCTCAGCTTACTAACAATTTCAAAGCCAACTTTAAGAAAAAAGAACACAAAGTTATGAAAGGTTAATTAAGCACCAAAGTCAATATTTAGGAGAAGAAAAGAAGTCACAAAAAGGACAAAGCTATAAAAATTTGCAAATATCATGGACTCCAGAAAATGCATTACAATTGCATAATATTTTATTAATCAAGTGTCTGATGTGGATTTTGAATTGGAATTAGAGGTATCAGTATGCACTTGTGATATATATATACCTAGATAGATATAAAATGAAATACAGATGTGTACATGTATGTGTGTTAGTACACATACATAGATGTATTTCCCAGGTCTGTCTGCTGAGGGGCCAGAGGAGAAATTATAACGCATAGCAATGAGCACACAGAACCCAGATCTTGCCTTCTAAATACCATTTCCAATCAAAGGTACCATGGCTTTTGGGAAAATAGTTGGTCCCAGAAGTAGGGCACAGAAAATACCACATGCACCTGAAAAACAACGGGTAGCTTGAAAAATGGTAGTGTTATGTCAAAAGAACAGAGGAACAAACATGAAAAAATTCCCAATGGCTAGAGTTGGAATGATCTGAGCAACAAAATTTAAAAAAAAAAAAGATGTATTAGATTATAACCCATAGAATAAAATTAATATTCATGAGTCTACACTGATATAAAAAATGAATAAATGAATAAATAGGAGAGAAGTGACAAAGTTTCCCTACAGAATAATTCAAATTAGTAAATGTAAAAGAAATGAGGGAAATACAAAATCACCCATAGGCAAAGCTCACAGTAATAATGAATGCAGGAAATGTCCACTGATGGCCACCAAACTCAATGGGCAACACTTGTGAAGAAACAGAATATACATGCATGTACTCAAAGGTTCTTCCCCAAGGTATTTATGAACTACAAAGGAGAAATTACAATTTTACAGTGGAGAAATATGGTAGACAACACCTTAACCAAGTAATATTAACACCCCAAGTAAGAAGGGATTTGGGGATCATATCCTCTTGGTAGGATGCTTTGAAGAGAGCACTGCATCGCCTCTATGGTATTCTTGACCCGAATCATAACCTCAGTCTAATCCTAAGCAAACATCAGACAGGCCGAATCAAGACACATTCCACAAATGAACTGAGCAGGTCTCATGAAATGAATCAAGGTCATGAAAGACAAAGAGAGTGAAGAGCCATCGCCGAGTGGAGTTGTTTAGGGAGATATGACAAATACATACAACGTGCATTCTTGGACTGGATCCTGGAACAGAAAACGGACATTAGGGAAATTTATATGAGATTTGTATTTCAGTTAATACCCTTACACCACTGTTGGCGTCCTGGTTTTGATAGCTGTATAATGCTTACATAAGTCACTAATGTTGGAGCAGTCCTTTCAGCCAAGGACGCTCTTGCTCCTTGAGACGGTTGGTGATGACATTATGATTCTCAGCATTGGGGGAGGGCTGCTGCTGGACTCTAGTAGGTGGAGGCCACGGATACGGGGCGGGGGAAGCTGAGGGATGGGGGTATGTGATCTCTCACACCATTTTTGCAAATTTTCTGTGAATCTCAGTTTTTTCCAATTTTAAAGTTAATATTCAAAAAACATTTTCAGTAAATGCTTTGAGGGGAAATCCTCCAGATACTGGGTATTTTACTCTGAACCTTCTTTCCCCAAAGTATCTTAACTCATTAAGTTTTCATTGTCTTTGAAGTTCCAAAGTCCCATTTTCCCTCCCCAGCATTGTGAGATTTCCAAAAGTTCAGCTAAAATTCAGTAATTTTGTATATTTACTAAATTGTGCAACCATCATCACCCTGATCCAGTTTTAGAATTCTTCTTCACACTAACAAGTTTTTTCATACCCTTCTACAGTTAACCTCTGTTTCCACATCTGGCCCAGACAACCATTAATTTATATTCAATCTCTATAGATTTGCCTTTTTGGGACTTTTCCTATAAATGCAATCATACACTAAGTGGTCCTTTGTTTCTGTGTTCTTCCGCACAGTGTAGTGTTTCTGAGGCTCATCCTTGTTGTGGTATGTATCAGTACTTTGTTTATTTTTATTGCCAAATAATTTTTTTCATATAGATACATAAGATTCTGTTTATCCATTCATCAATCGATAGACACTTGGCTTGTTTCCTCCATTGGTTATGAATAACACCTCTGTGAACATATGTGTACAAGTCTTTGTGTGAACATGTGTTTTCATTTTTCTTGGGTAGATACCTAGGAATAGAATTACTGGGTCTTAAGATACATTTTTGCCTAACTTGTTCAGAGACCACTGCACTATCTTCCAGAGTGCCTCTGCCATTTAACATTCTCACCAGCAACGTATAGAGGGACAATTTTTCTACATTCTCACCGAAACTTGGTATTGTCTGAAGTTTTGATTAAAGTAGTCCTACTGGGTGTGAGGTGGTAAGTTATTGTGGGTCTTCTTTACATTTTCCCAGGAATTAATAGTATTGAACATTTTTTCATGTGATCATTGGCTATTTTGTGCATATACCTTGGGAAAATTTTTATTTAAATCTTCTGCCTATTTTTAATTGAGCTATTGATCTTACTGTAGAATCATAGGAGTTCTTTATATACTCTGGATACAAATCCTTTTTAAGACTTTTAATTTTCAGATAGTTTGTCCCAGTCTGTGGCTTATGTTTTCTATTTTATTAACGGTATGTTTTGAGGTAAAAAGGTTTTTAATTTTGATTAAATTCAGTTTATCATCTTTTTCTTTTATCACTTATGCTTTTGGTATATCCTTTTTTAAGACATATAATTTTCAGATAGTTTGTCCCAGTCTGTGGCTTACGTTTTTTATTTTATTAATGGTATGTTTCGAGATAAAAAGCTTTTAAATTTTGATTAATTTCAGTTTATCGACTTTTTCTTTTATCACTTATGCTTTTGGTGTTTTATCTAATAATTCTTAGCCTAATTCAACATCACAAATATATACTCTTACATTTCTTTGGAAGTCTTAATAGCTGTAGCTCTTATATTTAGGTCCTTATTCATTTTGGATTAATGTTTGTATATGGTATGAGGGAGGGGTCTAGCTAAATGGATTTTTCCCCCCAGTACTGTTGGTCAAAAAGTCTATCCTTTCCCCAATAGGATTGCTCCCATTGACATTTTTAAGTTGGATTTTTGCTTCTTTTTCATCTTCTGATATATTTTTCTGACAGAAAGAGAACACTTGTTATTTTCATTTTGACTTGTATTTAGTCACTTAATTGAAGAATCTAATTTAATTCTTTTTTCTACATAGTAAAAGTCATCTTCAACTGATGATAATTACACATATTCCTTTCCAGTAATTTTCTTTGAAATATATATTTTATCTTACTGCATTGATTTGGAATTTCAAGTGATATTGTGAAAAATAAAGCTAGTTGTTCTTATCATGTTTTGGCTTCACTGGAATACTTCTAATGTTTCACCATTTACTACGAAGTATTTGCTGAGAGTTTTGGAAGATCTATTCCCTAGCCTGCTAGAGAACTTTCCATCCTAATTTAATATATATTAGTAAAAAATACAGGAACAGCTGTTAAATTCTATTCAGTATCTTTTTCCTTTCTCTCTCTCTCTCATGTGATGAAATGCTTATGTAAATTTTTTCAACAATTAATGCAATAAATCATGTTAACAGACTTTCTACATTTGAATTATAGAATGGAATAAACTTGCTTCTTTATAGTGTGTTACCTTTTTTATTTTGTTGTATTCAGTGAATACAGGGTAATACTTGGAATTTCTTAAACCTATATGAATAAATGAGTTGAAACTCTATCAGTTTTTTCCTCCATTTACCTGGCTCTGTTTTTCATGTTAGATTCATAAATTTGTCTGGGAAGTCTGGTTTTCATGCTGTCAGGTAGTTTAACTGATAGAAGTAATTATTGTGTCCTTGAAAGTTGGTAAATAATTTTGTACCCGAAAACTTTTTGTGGTAGATATTTGAGAATCTTTAAAATCTCTTCTAAAATTAATACTGTAATAGGTTTTTTTGTTTGACCCTCTCTCCCTTTTGGAACATAATTTTGGTAGCATGTTTCCCTAAAAAAAACTATTTCTTTTGTTTTGTGTGTTCAGATGATGGAATGACTCTGTGTATGTGTTGTTACGATTTAAAAATTTTTGTTTATCTGTTCACTGCCTTCTTTTCCCATATCTGTTGCTGGTGATATATATTTATATTCCTTCTTTCTCTGTCCATTTAGTTGGTCTTTTTTATTGGTCCTTTCAAAGAACTTCTGTTTTGGTTTCCATCAATTCCTGGTACTTATTAACCTTTATATCTCTGCTTTCTAGCACATAACACTTGCTCAAAAGAAGTTTGCTGAAAAGCATGTTTTTGCAATGGAGAAAATGGTAGAAGGCAAAATGTGGAAAAAAGAGATGTGTAAGAATCCTATATTTCTCAGACAGCAATCCCTAAGTTACTTTTGTATCTAACTTTTAATAAACATTTAGCTTTCTCCGTTTGCCAAGCAGGGTACATTTTTATGACTTAAAAAGCAAACATGGCATCTATTGAGGTGTGGAAGCTGGCTTTGTTTTGGGAAGTCCCCAGTAAAATCTCTTTCGTAAGGAAGGTTGGTTGAAAAGCATTCAGACTATTGGAGAAACTCCCAACGACTTTGGGAGTTTAAAAATCCAGGAAGAGTTCTGCCCTCTTTAAGGCACATTTGAAATGAAATCGAGCATGGTCATGGATGGAGCCCTGTGGAGGAGGGGCCTTGCGTTTTCCTCTACCAGGGAAAGCTGGGTCATCTGCAGGCAGTGGTCTCATACCTCTTGGCACTCTGGGACCCCCCTCAGGACCCTGGCCACCCTTCTCTGCACTTGTCCCAGAAGACGGGCCTTTGCAGCTGGGGGGTGGGGGATGGGCAGGGAGAGGGAGAAGGGCTCTTCAGAGTCATCCTGCCCAAGAACCCAGGAGATGAGCACGTTGTGCCCTCAGCACTGGCGTCAGGCTCACCGACGGGGACATTTTGAGAAAAGGTCTACCAACTCATGGCTTCCTTGCTTTCTGCAGACATCAAGCAACACAACTGCCCTCCGTCTCCATTTCCAGGCAGAGCAGAAGCTGACAGTTCTGGGGGTTGAGGTCTGATGGTCTCGTAGCCTGAAGGCAGGAGGACTCATCCTAAAAGACGAAGGTCTCAGAGGGGCTGAGACCAGACCAGGCTGGGCAGCCGCCCTCCACTGTCATATTCTCGGCCCTAGGGCACAAGGGCACACTGGGGGCATCACCTCAGAAAGCCACAATTCAGAGAATTCCAGGACTGTGTTACTTCTCAGTTCTTGGCTTCTGACCTTGGAGTCGGGGCGGGGAGGTGAGGGGAAATCCTTCGGAAGGCCCTCCGGCTTCCAGAGCAGGGAGGTCTCTTTACAACGCGGGGGAGCCCACTGAAGAAGTTTCCGAGTCCTTCTTTTGAAAGTCACATACGGCAGTAGTGAGCTGGCCCTATAAAGCCAGGCCTTGTACAACTTGAGCTTTCTTCGTGTTGTGTTTTGTTTTGTTTTGTAACTCAAGGGATTAGACGGAGGTTGGACATCAAAGGACTTTTAAGTCGGCTTGCCATTAGCCTCTCCCAATGAAATTTCTAGCTGAGTTAGAAACACTTAGCAACACTCAGCGTTGGGGGCAGAAAGATGCCTTTTGCCCCCACAAAAGCAAACAATCTTTTCCGACACAGACGATGCCGTTATTGGGTCATTTCCCTCCCCCCCGGCCAGTCGATAACAAAGTCAAGGCGCCCAGAATGTTGCTTCCGAGCTCCGGGCCCCATTTGGTACCCAGGCCCCGGCGGGCGGAGGGGGGCGGGTGCTCCCACATCTGTTGGGGGGCCGCCCGCAGCTGTGCAGGCCAGCGCGCCTGTCTGCAGGCCCCGGGCCATCCATCACCCCCGTGACAGAGGCACCGCTGCGAGAAGCTTCTGTCCCGCAGGCTGGCCCTCCGCGCCCCAGCCCGGGCCAGACACCCCCGCCCGCACACCCCGCACGATCAGTCAACTTCTGGGTGAACTCTGTTTCACCTCCTGACCTCCCAGTCAACCCAGACTAACATGAAAGTGTGAACAGAGCCTCCAAGGGGCCAAGAGGCCTCTGAACCCGCTCCCCTCCTTTTCCGGCCCCACTGATCAAACGCCCCAGCCTCACCCCGACTGCTGCCATTTGTCCTTACACGTGTGCGTGTGGCTACCGGGCAGCTGCCCGGCCTCCTGGGGGGAGGGTGGGTTAAGGCCTGCGCCCGCTCGGACACAGGGCCAGCCTGGCCGCACTGGAGCCCATGGCCCGTGGCCAGCAGGGTTGGGGCCCGAGGGAGGCACTCGGTCTCCAGTGAAAACAGAACACTAACTGAAACACACTTGCCACCTGCCAATTCTTGGGGCGTTTCCAGGAAAAGCTTGCTTGGAGTGCTCCCTATTTCTTGGGAGTGAAAACCATAGGGCAGCCTTTCCAGGAGGCCTCAGGTAGGAGAGGAGGGAGGCCATGGCCACGGATCAGCCTTAACCTGACAAGGAACTTGCAAAATTCAGGGCAAGAGGGGTGGCTGGGCTGCTGGCACCATCTTACTTTAAAAAGTCAGGATCAGGGGCGCCTGGGTGGCTCAGTGGTAAAGCCTCTGCCTTCAGCTCAGGTCATGATCTCAGGGTCCTGGGATCGAGCCCCGCATCGGGCTCTCTGCTGAGCTTGGGGCCTGTTCCCCTCTCTCTGCCTGCCTCTCTGCCTGCTTGTGATCTCTGTCTGAGTGCCTGAATCTTAAAAAAATAAATAAATAAATAAAAAGCAGGATGAGAATGTGCCAGGGTGCCAGGAAGTTAAATACTTTTTCTCTCTTATTAAAAAACCGGGTGTTAAAACTGCAAACAAGTTGTCCCAGGACAGGTGTTGTGTCCCCTTTCTGCTGTGGTCACCCCCCTGGTCACTCCCCAGGGCAGGGCTCTTCCGTCCTTCCTCCTCCTGCCACTTGCTCCTTCCAGCATGTTCCCTGGCCTTGCCAGAAAGCCGCGCCTCCCCGCAGGGTCTTTGCCTCAAACGCTGCCGCGGTGGGATTTGACCTCACTTCCTCACCAGGGGCCCTTCTCCAGGGAAGACCTGCTCCCACACTGGTTTTGTATAGCCCTCCTTGACTCAAACACAAAAGGTGGGGAGCCACGGCTTGTTCTAAGGGGCACTTTTCCTCAGGGCTCAAGAGAAAGAAGTTCTGTTAGCCTAGAAGTCCCCAGGGAGCATGAGCCGGGCGCAGGCCTCAGGCTGTAGCATCCGTGGCTGGGCCCTACCCTCCCAGCCCACAGCCGGCCCCTCCTGAGCGCCTCCAGGCACAGGCCTGGGGGGGCATGGGGTGGTGGCCAGGCGCGTCCTGTGGCTGCAGGGAACTTCCCTGGGGCGGCTCTCCAGCCCGGCAGGCTCAGCCTCCAGGAAGCACAAGGCCCCCAGGAAGGCTCTGTGTCCAATACCTCGTGGCCTCCAGGAGAGGCAGTTTGGGTGGAAACGGAACCGTCACGTAGTCACTCGTTGAACATAACTGACAAACGTATGGAGACGGCGAGTCCGACCGCTTCCGCCGCTAACCACACCCGGACCCGCGGTTCTACGCATTTTCATGACGTGGTTTCAGGCACACGAGGGTATTTCCGTCTCCGTGAGTCGGGTCTCCGTACTATTTCTGGTCGTTGGTGCTCGGGGTGCTCTGTTATTACCCTTGGGAATATGGGTATCCTGGGGACTTACTCCATCGGGAATGGGCAAACTCGAGCTCTAGCTGGACTCTAACTCGGGACAGACTCACTATGGACTCAATACGGACAGGTGTAAAATGTAGCTTTATGTTTCCGTATTCATGTGTTCTATGCCAGCTCAAGGACATGGAAAATCTACCATGAACTTCATTTGTTAGAATAACGTTTCCAAAATAATCATTTGTTTTGGATTGAATTCTCTCCCCTCCCCAAAAGGTACGCTAAAGCCCTCATCTCTGGTACAATGAAGGTAACCTTATCCGGAGATGGGGGTCACCGTGCGTATAATTAGTTAAGGTGGGGCCATCCAGGAGTTGATGGGCCTTAATCCAAGATGGCAGGTGTCCTCCTAAGAAAGGACAGAGATACAGAGACAGGGACACAGGGAGAGGACGGCCAGGAGATGTTGGAGACAGAGATGGCCATGATGTGTCTACCAACCGAAGGACACCATGGGTTGCCCACAAACACTAGAAGCTAGAAGAAGCAGGAAGAATTTTCTATAGGTTTCAGAGGGAGCGTGGTACCACCAACATCTTCATTTCAACCTTCTGGTGTCCAGGACTGTGAGGGAGAAAATTCCTATTGTTTTCAGCTGTGCTGTTCGCGATACTTTGCTGTAGAAACCACAGGAAACCATAAGAACCTCTAAGAAAGGGAGCTGATTATCTCGCATGGCCCCGGCATACCAGACCATAGAAACTCTCAGCTTCCTACAGCAGTTCTTGAGAGTGTTGGGCTAACCCAAGGAGGCCACCCCTGCCTGCTCGGACAGCCTTTCCTCTTCATTTGGTTCCTATGGAGCTTAAGAGCAGTGTGGTACGCAGACCGGTGCCCGCAAAGACGTCCTGTGACTCTGTGGGTTACGTGGCACAGGGGAGTCAAGGCGGCAGATAGAGTCAAAGCCACTACTCCGATAACCTTAAGACGAGGAGATCATCTGGGTGGGCCTGAGGTAATCATGAGGGCACCCAGCAGTAGAAGATGGAGTGAGAAAGAGAGCCAGACGCACAGCCGTGGGGGGACAGTGGCGGCCGGAGAGAGGTCGCAGTGCTGATCCGGCCCTGGAAGCTGGAAGAGGGAAGGGAGTGGTTTCTCCCACGGGGGCTGCTCACACCTGATCACAGGCCTGTGGGATTCATGGTGGGCGTGGGATATGCAGGACAGCAAGATGATAAATCTGTAAAGTTTGCAGCCACTACGTTTGGGGTAATTGTTCACATCAGCAATAGAAAAGTAGTACAAGCTGCCTGTCAAATAGTTCTTTCTTGTTTTTTGTTTGTTTGTTTTTGTTAAGAAAATTTGGCTTTTGGTGTGGACGTTGAATTTTAGATTTTTTAGAATCTTATTCCAGATCATGATCTGTATCTGCGTGAATTCGTCTCGTCTTACATTCAGGAAAGCGCCATCTGCACGGGTGTTTGCAACAGGACGAGCATAATATAGTAGAAAACCATTTCCCCCCCGTGGCTTTGTCCTTTTCCTGGAAAAGATTTTATATGCTAGCACTATGCTGTAATGTTCCTGTTTTAGATCAACATTCGTGTTCATGTTGCTATTTTCAGGAGCTTGAGATCATTTAAATCATTTAATGTGATTGGAAGTGTAATGATGAAAACATGGCTCCTAATTTATCATAAATTTGCTGCATTATCAGGTTAGAGCCTTGGCTCTCTTCCTTCCCATGTCCCACCTCCCTCATCTCTGCTCCAGGCCTGCTGTTGCTGCAGCGTCTGGGTCTCACCGTGCGCAGGGACCCCAGCGCCTCTGTGTGCCCACGGCAGGACACACTTTGTAGGGATCTGGTGCGTGGTTAGGGACCCGTCCGGTCAGTAGGGCTGGTGGGCGATTGAATCATGGAAGTACACCTCCCGGAGCTGGGTTTGATAGACCAACTGCAGATTTCAGATTTTTGAGGTGCGTGTTGGAAAGCTGTAACAAGCATTTCTCATCTTCCTTCATGACCGCAGTGGAGGTGCGAAGTGAGTTGTCCTGCCTTAAAGGCAAACGGGTTTCTCGGAGAGTTGAAGGGAGGAAGGAGGGTGCCTGACGCCAGTGCTGCTTCTCTTAACTCCCTCCTTCCTCCCTCCCTTTCTTTGTCTTGGGCTAGAGACTCCTCAGGGCAGAGCTGCCCCCGTTCTCAGAGGGGACTCCGGGTCTCACCAAACTCAGGAGGCTTCCTGCCAGAGCTCTGACGTGTCTGCATGCATTTGTACAGGAAAAGGATGATTCAAAGCCTCATGCGTGATTCCCCGTCCTCTGCTAGGATGCTCTCAGTGCTGGACTGTAGTCTGGAGGTGAGGGCCACCCCCCGACTGCTTGTTTCCGGGTAACCCTGCAGTGGGGCACCCCATTAGCGCACAGCCGGGTTCCCCGAGTAACCGGGCATCACCCGAAAGTATTGGGGAACTAGATGCACGGACACACAGCACGCACATACAAACAGCGGGTGCACACTACCTGCAATGCACGCGTACTTGTGCAAGTGTGTGTGCACATGCATGCCACGCGGCCCACGCTGACTCCACGGGACAGTGGGGCGGCTACACTGGACAACTAAAAAGACAGAGACCCACATTTATTCCAAAGGGGATCCAGGGCCTTTTAGGAAGGAGGCTTCCTTCTCCCAGGGGATCTGGGGGGGTCGCTAAGTCAGGCTTACTCTGGAGCAGGGTTAGCTCCGCAGCGACGTGCAGGCCTCCCCTTTGTCCTTCGTCCGTGCTGGCCTGCACCCCAGGCGGCGGGGAGGCGTCCTGCCCGGGGACCCCCGTGCTCAGATGCCCCCCGCCCCAACTCGCCGGGACAGGGGTGCCGCGGGCGGCTGGCTCAGCCTGTGGTGTTTGGGGTGTGCGCGAGGGGTGACAAATTAGTAAGGGTACGCTCAAAGGTTATTCAAATATTCCAGATCAAGCATATTTGAGTATGGAAAGGCCAGGGGACATTAATCAAATGTCAGCACGAGGACACTTTGTAGGCTATTTGTGGTCTGTGTTTGCTGAGCAGGGCCTGGCCTGGGCTCCGTGGGACGTGGGGCGCCCCGTGCGAGGACACACACAGAGAATTATGCATGGAGGCTCGGGGGCGTTGGGAATCCGCACAGGGGGCCCCCGGACAGAGGTGCGCTCCTCCCACACACGTTCAAAGGGCCGTACCCCGGTGCTGACTGACAAGTCCGAGTCCGTTCCCATTCCTGCCCCTGGGGAACTTAGGTTAAAAGAGAGAAATATTTTGCATAAAAATGATTTTCCCAGAGTAATGACTGAAATGATAATACACTGGCGATGGGCAGCCATCACAGTCGTGAAATGGGGTCCTGCGGCCTTCCCAGCCCTGGTCACTTCCCGCACTGTGTCCCTGCCAGCATCCCGCATCCCCCCCGGACCCTGCCCTGCCCAGGCTCCCTCGCTGGGAGACCCACCCCGGCAGGCTCCCTCCTTCGCGACTATCCAAACATGCAGCGGTCTCAGTCACCAACGCAAGAGTCTTTTGACAGCAGCAATTAAGCAACTTAATTAATGAGTGAATAAAAATGATAATATTTACTGAATGGGAGCAACCTGTTTTGCATTTTTATTCAAGCTCTGCACCTGAAGAACACCACTGAGGAAAGCTTCCCCACCCCAGAGTCCCTGAGGTTCCTAACCCTCTCTGCCTCTCTGTGGGTCTCTCGGTTTCCATCTCTCTGTCTGTCTCTCCCTCCATCTCTCAGTCTCTCTGTCTCTGTCCCCTTTCCTTTCCCTCTGTTTCTTCCTCTCTACCTCCTGCCTCCTTCGGTGTGGGCCCCCCACACCGAAGATGTGTGATGCACATTTGAGATGCACGTGCAAGGCTAATCCCTTTCTTGTTTCCAAGGGGAATAAACTTCTGTCTTCGTCATAGCCTTTGCCCCTAAAAAAACCTTATTCATACATGAAGGACAATTTCATGATACTTTTCTGAGGCTGAACTTTACATCAAGGTGGGTGATTAATTACTGATAAGGGTATAGTAAAACATGAACGCATTTTGTAATTAACCAGCTTAGGAATGCCATCCCCCATTTAATGAGTGACATGCTCACGAGCACACACACACTCACAGAAAACTTTTTTTAATTCTTTATTTGGCTATTAATCTCAGTAGTGCCCTCAATGCATTACATTCTTTTTAAAAGCCACATATATTTTCCTCAATGAAATATATAATCCATCTCGAGTGTAAGAAAGCCCCATACATAATTACTTCATCGTGACAGACAGTGAGTTTTTTAGCTATTATTTTTGACGGTGCTGTCATGGATGCCAAGTGCATATTGTGGTGGGAGCCAGCCAAAGTCAGGAAAACCCACCTGGAGAGCAGCCTCCTTTTTTCTCTCAGGAAAGGTTCCCCAAGTTTGACAGGCCCACCATTCTGGTTAAGCTTAATTAGTCAAGAGAGAAAAGTAACTGACTTCAGAGCGTTACGTTTGGGGCTCCCCCTTTTTTCCCCCTTTCCACTCAAAATGTGACATTCTTTGGAAAAGATAAAGTTCCGTGTTCCGTGCTTCCCAACCCTCCTGCCGTCCCCGGGTGGGACCCGCTCCTCGGGACGCCCATCTGTCTGCCCGGTGCCCCCCTGCCCGGGGAGCCTAGGACTCTGCTTCGGCAGAACGGAGGTAAGAGAGTCGCTCTGAGACCAGTGGATTTATTTCTGGATGGAAGTGGTTAAAACAGAAGCGCGGAGCACTGGCGGGCTGGCGG
>ML102166.1:0-59331 GCA_003697995.1 Taxidea taxus jeffersonii
GCCTTTAGGCTAAAATTTTTCCAACTACTTTTAAGCACCCAATTTTACCCTTTCCTCTGAATGATGAAATGCATAATATGAGCATCTCTGAATAAGAAGGAAAAAGAACTATTCTTTGTTTCCTTTGTCCTATTTCCTTCTCTATGAGTTGATCTTTTTATTCAAGTTCATTCCCATGAGAAAATGAACCCTACCTTGCTCTAAGCAAGAGCTGGACCATATGAACTTCCTACACAGTCTAATAATCCGCTCTTGACATTGATATTCTTTTGGTATATGTTTCAGTATGTTTGTTTCAATATACTGTTCAGTAAGTTTGTTTAGTGGGGCAGGCATACTATACCGTATTCCACTAGGTCCCATTATGAAGCTATGGCTGGGAGACAATTCTCCAAGGTTTCTGGCATTTCCACACCTCTTGTAGGCAAGGTGCTAACTCTCTTTCCTCCAGACTATCTGACCCAGAAATGTGTCCCCTCGTAGTACCCACTCAAACAGTGGCAGACTGTTTGTAAGCATGCTTACAAGCAGAACCTTGTAAGCATGCAAGGGAGCAAAATCTCACATCCTTGACGGTTTTTGACAGTCGTTTGAACTTGCTAACCACCAGTACTTATTTCAGGCATGAGCGTTGAGGATCGGTGGTCAGTCTGGGAACCACACTATATGACTTGCCAACAAGCACCCCCAAAATAGGTTGAGCACCTGGAGGGAGTTGTGTTTTGTTTGTTCCTTTCTGTTGTTTTTAACTATCTCTCCTAGAAGTCAGTGTCTCATTGAGCGGAAACAGTACCCACCTGTGTTTCTTTCAGCCCGCCACCAGGCAGAGAAAGCAGCTTTCGAAAACCGGAGTTAGCTGGTATCATGGTTCTAGTTCATGCCAATGACATTTTAGCCCCCTGATAGGTTGGTTCCCCAAACAAGTGCCTCCCAACCTGCTCCATAATCTGGTTCTGTTTCTTACAAGAGTCAGTGCGCTAGTGCGTGCGTGCACGTGTGTGTGTGTGTGTGTGCATTTGCGTGAACATCTTCCTACTTTCCTCCCCAGCAGTAAGCCTTGCTGCTGGGATCAACGCGTTTCTACAAGCCCAGAAAATTATATTCATTACATTTCTGGTTCCATTAGAAAGGGCTCTGAAAATCTCGAAGCCTTTTCTGTTTTGTTTCTGCTTACAGCAGCGCGTGTGGTGGGGAGGACCAGGGAGGAGACAGGGAAAGAGGGCAGCAGATGGTATGGACCACATAGGAGACTGAATACACGGATGACTCCGAAGTGTCTTTTCTTAGGAACAGATGTGTTGCCAGGTTGCGACCAGCTCAGGAAGATGAGATGAGGACTTGTCGTGAATCTTATCTTTGCTGTCAGGAGATTTACTGAATAGGCGTAGGGTTTGGCTCTTTCTTTTATCTGTTGGCCGGTAACCAAACAAAAATGCTCCATATGCTGGAAGGGACTAGCCCATTTCGTTTAATGTTAAGATTTCGCCCACTGTGAGATGCTCCATTATTTTCTGATCTGGTAGGAAAGAAAAACCACTGCCAATTAACTCTGACACGTTTTCTATTATAAGACACATCCCAATTTCGGAGATGTTACAACAGGAAAAACTGCGTGTGGCTCAGGATGAATGACCCAGGGTACCAGGGCTACACACTGTTTGTCTAGGCCACTGCAGGGTTTCTTGGTCTGGCTCAGCCTGAGAGTTGGTGGCTCTGAATCAAGAATATCAGCTAAGAATCTTTAAACACCAACCCCGTGACTGTCCCAGTTACATTCACTCTCTAGACCGGAGGGGCATGAGTCCCATTTTACAAAGCAGGGAAACTGAGCTCCTGGAGGTTAGGTGAGGTGTGAAGGGGAAGCCACTGGGAAAAGGGGTGGGGGGGGATCCAAATTCCAACCCAGCCCAGTCTCCTCTCCACATCAAGAAGCGCCCAGTTCCTCTGAAGAATTGTCACTTTGAAGAAGCTGAGCGACTGGGGAGCAGCTTTGAGAAGGGTACTGAATCTAAATATTTGTGGATTTGTTTTAGAAACAAGTCCCACCCGCCACACAGCTGTCATGGCAATAATTGTGAGACTTCACTCCTCTCTTTAAGCTCGAGTTAAGAGTGAAAGGAGGGGCGAGGGGGTGGCGTTAGCCCCACAGCAACCATTACTGGCGACATAATGGGGCTGATGCTTCTGGAAGCTACAGAGTGCAGTGTCATTGTTTACCTCCTATCAAGTCTTTATTCCTACCCAGAAAGCCCTTTCAGAACTCTGCCTCCATCAGGCTTCTGGCCTTTTCAAGGGGCTGATAGGTTAAAGCCTTTGAATTCTTAAAGCATATGCATAAAGTATTTCTAGTACATTATTTAAAATATACCTTTCTCCCTCCCTCCCTGCCTCCCTCCCTCCCTCCCCCTCTCTCTTTCTCTCTCTTAGCTATGATTTGAAGAAGTCTTCACCACACAGAATTTTAACTGATGGCAAAAATATAAAGCCTTGAGGTAATGTTTTATCACTGTTTATTATTGTATCCAAAGAAGAGGCCTTGACAAGTGTTGGCTGCTGCTGGGTTGCCATGGCACTAATCAGTCAAGCAGGGATGGGATTTTTAAAGCCTGCTTAACCCTTTTTCTTACCCATGAGTGCAACCCTGAATGACTTTCATTCCGTGCAGTACTCTTCGGTGAAGCAAATCTGCCCCTTTGTACCGAAGCCTCAGGCTTGCTGCCTGGGTCATCATGCCTCCTGGCCTCCTGGCCCCACCCACACACACTACCCCAGCCTCACGGGCCGCCATCCCTCGGGCCTCTGAGCACAGACACACATGGCTTCCTCTGCCTGGAACAGCCTTCTGCACCTGTCCCAGCCCCAGCTCCCGTTCACGTTCTATTCTGTGAAGGTAGCGCCTCCTCCAGGGAGCCTTCCCCATCCTTTCCTCCCCTCACTCTGGGTTAAAAACACATCCTAGGTGCTCCAAGAACACTCTGCTTTTACCTCTTTCTCAGCACACATCACCTTGAGTATAATTGTTTGAGACAGTCTTGGTGAAAGGTGTCTAGAGCTGGTGTGGCTGTGTTCGAAGCTCCCCTCTGCTACATACAAGTTGTGATCTTGGCCAAGTCACTTGACCTTGCTAAGCCTCAGCCTCCCTCTATGTGAAGGAAGAATAATACGAATATTTGCTTCACAGAATAATTGTAGGGGTTCAATGAGGTCCTCTAAACAAAATGCCTAGCACAAGGCTACAGTAGAGTAAAAACTTGTCTCCTCCATGTAAGCTCCGTGAAGGTAGGGACTGTGTCCTTTATTTTTGATTATTCAGGACCTAACATAGTGGGCGTTTCCTAAAAGCCTAACACAGGATGGGTTCTCTACATAAATGAATTTTTCAGATACCTACAGCTTACACTTGAATACACACAAAGAAAATCCCTTCTTGTTTCTGCTTTAAATTAATTCACATATAGTGGTGAAAATTGTGAAAACACAGCATGTCAAGAAACAAAATGAAAACCATCTGTGATCCTCCCATCCACTGTTAATATGTTAGTTAACGTCCTTTCCCACATGCATGCATTCTTTTTAATGTACATGCATACATTTATATTACACTGAAATATTCTAATTTAATTTTCAAAACATTTGTTGACTATTTCTTTATTGGTGAACAATGTTTCATAGTGTGAATACTGGAGTGAACATCCTTGTGTCCTATGTCTTTACAAACCTATGGCTTTGTTCTTAAAATATTTTTCTTGAACTGTTGGTGCTTTCCAGAAGTTCATAAGCATATCCATATCGCTGTGCCCTTACTGGCACAGGCCAATTTGATAGATGAAAAATAGTATCTCATTTTCCCCTTCCTTCTATAAGTTGATCACACAGATCCTCATTTAGACCTTTAATGACTCAGCATGGTCATTCTGAGTATCAGACACTCATCCCTCTGAATCTCCTTGCAATTCCCAGGGGCTCATGAGGTGTGTGAAGCTCTTTGTCCATACATTGAATGGCCCCAGATGGCTGGGCTTTTCTTCTTTGATTTTAGCTTCTTCCTACACTGCAACCACCATATGTGACTTCTTGCTGCTTCCAACAGAACACAGACTCTTCTAATTCCCTATTATTGATTCATTGTGTTGAACAAGCACTCATTGGATGACTACAGGCTATGAGGTTTTTGGAAAGATTCTGAAGGAGAAAGGAATACAAATTGTAACAGAGTACATGAAGGACCTACCCTGAAAGAGGAAACAGAGTCATAAACAATTACACAAAGGAGTCAACTGAACACAAACAGAGTCCTAAAATTAGGACTGAGGACAAAAGGCAACAAGATTCCAAACGGGGGTCTAGTATTTCTTAAAGCATTTCAAATTCTTCCTTAAATTTCTTAAAGCATTTCAAATTCACTTCTTAAAGCTTTCAAATTCTACCCCTAGGAAACTAGCACTGGGTAAAACTCCTCTAACCTTTGGCATAGAAACTAAGTAAAAGTATTTAAATTCTGTGCTAAATGAGATCAAGTAAACTTGATTTGGGGCTCTGGGTGCTTCTTCTGCCATAAGGGAACCTGCTGGCTCTGGCTACAGGAGTTTCAGCTGGCTCTTGAGAGAACATTCTTGGTTCTTTCTTTGTTCTCAGCTGTTTCGTTGGGAAGGGAGGGGAGATTTGGTGCCAGGATATTCCAATTAAATGCTTCTGGGTAATAGTGAGAAATAGTGAGAAAGGATGATGTTAATAATGTGGCTTCTTTGTAACTGAACAATCCGAGATTCTTTCCTTTTATCCTCTCTTTGTAAAAGATGCTTATACAGGAGTGATCCAACTGCTTGAAATGTAAATGTTACTCAATATCTAAGATATTTTATTTACATGTGGCCAAAATACACATTTTGAAAACTTCACCTAACATATATTTCCTGATGTCTACTGTGTGCCAGGCACTAAATTTTGGAGTATTGGTTTGTAAATTCCTAACTAGAATTGTTTCGTTCAATTTTCACCCATATCTATTGGCATCACCTAAGCCCAAATGTGATCTATAATAAGATGACTTTTTCTTTTTTTCCTGTAGGACCTTCAGCATACAGTATAGAACCAACCTCACCAGGGGAATATTTGATTTACTGAAACATTTACTCCATTTCCCTATAGCATATTATCCCATATAATTCTTCTTGTGATCGCAAAGATAAAACAATTTTACAACCCATAATGAATGAATGATGGGCAATTTTTTCTAGAATTACTTTTCATCTTTGTCAGCTTTACGAAAGTTTTCACATTTTCACATATATATTTCCAAAGAGTGTATATGTATTGGGAAAATGTTCCGATAACTAATCGGACACAGCTTCTTTTAACAGCTCCAGAGAGAACATAGATCATTTATTGTTAGTTGTTTCAATAATTTTTCTATAATGAAAGGATTCATGAGGTTAAAAAGTTCCATCCTGTATGTACTTGTTCAAGTGCCTATTTATAAGCTCTTATGACTAACTCCTTGATTTTCTAGAACCACTTAAAGTTGGTGGGCAAAAGCTGACTTATCTGAGTTATGCCCCCATAAAATCTTCTTCTTTAAAAAAATAAAGAAAGAAAAGAAAAAGGAAAAGTTGTTCCAGATAGCTGACTCAGGGCTATCCTTTGGGGCTGGTTATATACATGTTATGCTGCTATTTAGCAATGTCTTCAGAGGCTACTGAGGTATAGTATTTGATGGGGCCTCTACTCAATTAAAAAGCGCAATGTGTAGTATTAATTTGACCTTTTATGAGTAAACAAAATTATAAATTCAGTGACAAAGAGAAATCCTATGGTAACAGCTGTATGTATTAAGATCACTATTGTAGCCCAATTTCTTTAGGTTACATCTGAAAACTGTCCTTTACTCTCATTGCAAATGATCTCTCCCAGCCTTCCCCCTGCCACACACATACACACAGACACACATGGATCTTAAGCAAACACTAGCAAGGCTTCTAACAGGTCAAAGCCACATCTGTGAGGCAACCCAGCCCCCATTAAGTTCCTTCCTGGGAAAACTCAAGGTTGACAATATAATTTACTGCTTCTTCCAGCTAATGCCTGAAGATAGGACCCCTATTCCCCAGTCTCCATGGGGCCAGCAGAAGCCCTGCTTCCATAACAGCCAGTTAATAAACCCCGATGGCCTAATCACATTGACCTACCCCCTCACCTGCTTTTTGTAATTTTCTACTTCTCTGACTCCTGCTCAGTCTCCACACCTCTACGCAGGTGAGCTCTCCACACCTCAGCGTTCAGCTTCGTTCTACATTCAAGCTTTTTCTCTGCTGCAGTAGTTACTCAAGAAAGTCTGTGTTTCCTGGCTTTCACTAGTCTCCAACTTTTTTTTTTTAAACACATCCCACTGAAAACCCAAACTAAACCAGTTAAAATATGGATACATAGAAACTTTCAGGTGGCTTCCAAAACATGTCAATAGCAGTAGTCTACTAATTGACCACAGGCCAGAGTTATGACAACAGGTGATTTACAATCCATTCTAGGAAGAGGATTTAAAATAACGTTATTTTGGGGCGCCTGGGTGGTTCAGTGGTTTAGGCCTCTGCCTTCGGCTCGGGTCATGATCTCAGGGTCCTGGGATCGTGCCCCAAATCGGGCTCTTTGCTCAGCGGGGAGCCTGCTCCCCACCCCACCCCCCACCGCCTGCCTCTCTGCCTACTTGTGATCTCGCTCTCTCTCTCTGTCAAATAAATAAATAAATATATTTTTTAAAAATAACGTGATTTTATCCTCTCCTATGTTCTCTCAATCATTCCTCCCGTAAGATGAAAGAATCCAAGGGGGAAGTCTTTTGACAAACAAGTAATGAGTCAGGATAAACTACAGTCAAACTTCAGAACATCGCCCTCATCCAAAGGGTTGATTTTTCTGTTGGTGATGAGTGTTACTGCTGGTGGGCATTCCTCGGGTGTTCCTGCTGGATTTCCTCACTGACCAACTGGGGACATGAGGTGAAATTGAAAGGACATTGTCACTGGTTTCTAACAGTCCTTCCTCAGATGATTCGTCAAAGCCAACCATGCCACTCACCCGTGATTGGGCTGAGCTGTCAGGTGGGGTTTGCTGGAGTCGCCTGGGGAAAGAGCCAGTTGTCTTTCCATCCTGAACATCGACAAGGATGAAGTTAGTGCCATAAGTAGAGGGCAGAAATAGAAGGGAGCTGGATTCCAGATAATATTGTCGAGCCCCTGAATCAACCACCCCTACGGCCTGCATCGACTTAGAGTTATATAAGAGAAAGCACTTATTGTTTATGACATTTGGGGTTCGTATTCTGTTAGTGGAAGACAGAGACATCTTCATTGAGACAAGAATCTGTAAGGTGTTTTATAAGGTTGTTCTCTCGCCCAGCAGTAACAGAGCCTGCAAGAGGGAGGCAGTGCTCTCCAAGGAAGACAGAGGGGCCTTCCAGCTCAAGGGAGACCCCAGAGGCAAACTTTCTGTTTGATCTGAGCAGGGGAAGATGGGTCTCCTAAAACTCAGCCTGACCAGTTGCCAGGGGATGCAGAATTTCTAATGAGGGAAGGTGGCTAGGGAGAGGGCAAGGAGAAATAATTTTGAAGCCAGCAAGTCTGTGAAGGCAGTTAAATGTGTATGTGTGTTGGGGTTGGGGAATGAGCAGCTTTGGGTGAACTAGAGGGGAAGATGAACACCAAAGAGAGGAAAGATAATGAAGACAATAATGTGAGAACACTGAAGGTTTCTTTTTCTTTTTTTTCTTTTTTCTGAAAAAGTATTCAGATCACTTGGTTTATTTGTTTATTTTTTTTTCTTTTTCTTTTTCTTTTTTTTTTTTTTTTGTCAGAGAGAGACAGAGCGAGAGGGAGCACAGGCAGAGGCAGAGGGAGAAGCAGGCTCCCTGCTGAGCAAGGAGCCCAATGTGGGACTCGATCCCAGGGCGCTGGGATCATGACCCGAGCCGAAGGCAGCCGCTTAACCAACTGAGCCACCCAGGTGTCCCTATTTGTTTATTTTTAAAGATTAGCTAGAACTTAGTTCTGAATCCATCTGGTCCTGGTGACTTTTTCAAATATTAAGTCTTTTAAACAGAGTACCAGAAGGAAGCTATCTCCATCCTGGTGGTGTCCTTGGTTGCAAATGCCACTGGCCTCTCAGCCCGGGGATGGAACAGACTCAGCTCATGTATTCAGCTCTCCTGAAAAACTGAGGAGACCAGCAGACATCCCAGGAGCACCTACTTGTGCTAGCGCCATGTCCCTCCCTTCAGAGATCCTCCGGATCAGTTGATACTAGTCCTAGGGCTCTTTGCAGCAGTCTCCAGGCACTGATTCAGTTTAGAGGGCAGAAGTCCTATGCCAGCTGCCAGATTTCTCCATCCAGTGCAGCTCAGACCAAGGCCATGCTCCTATCCTCCAGGTTCAACTTGCCTACAAGCTATAGAACCCACTCACCTCCAGAGGAAAAGCAGGTGGATGCTTTTCAAAGGACAAAGGACATCAACTTCCAAACCGTCCAATGTTTAGGAGGAGAAAAACTGGAGCTGTAGGAGTCAGAAGAATCCTTTGGAAGATGAACATAGCCTTGAAGAATGTGCAAACCTAGGACAGGAGAAGGAAAATGTATTCTAGGCCAGTACATACATCCTACCTTAAGGAAGGCCATATGGTAGTTAGCTTGGTGAAATTTGGGGCTAATATAAAACTGGTTGGATAGTATTGGATCCTGATCAAGAAAATCTATGAGTGCTAGACTGAGTTTGATCCTAGATGTGGTAGCAGCAAGATGACATAGTGGAGCAGAGTGAACTTTGTGGTCAGGAAGACCCAGGTATCAATCTCTGTTCTTCATTTTCTGGCTTCGTGAACTTGGGGAAATTGCTTAAATTCTCTGGCCCTCATGGAAATAACAATACCTTCTTCCAGAGCTCTTGCTAGAAGATAATGTCTGTAAAAGACAAGGACTAACATATCATAAATTCTCTTTCCTCTTCTGGTGGTATTGAGGAAGGAAGATGTGGTCTCCTGAGACCCCAGAGGAAACTGAAATGTCACTGGGGGGAATGATGTTGAGGAGGTAGCAAGAGGAAATCAGTCTGAAACAGACAAAGCTGGGAAGGTACCCAACTGTACTTGTGTGTTTGTTGGGGCAGTTTTTTGGGAGATGAATCGTTGAATGAGCTAGTGGGGGAGACAAGACAATAGACGAGGAAGAGGAACTAAGAAAGTGAAGTAAGAGGACTTTAAAATTTCTTTTGTGTGTATGACTCCAGGTCAGCCACATAGAATACAGCAAATGACAAAGATCGACACATCAAGCATTAAATTGGATGATTTGAATTATGGCAAATCGTAGAAGAAAGAAAGTAACCATCAGAAGAGTTGTAAACAGGGACGCCTGGGTGGCTCAGTTGATTAAGCAGCTGCCTTTGGCTCAGGTCATGATCCCAGTGTCCTGGGATCGAGTCCCGCATCGGGCTCCTTGCTCGGCAGGGAGCCTGCTTCTCCCTCTGCTTCTGTCTGCCTATGCTCGTTTGCTCTCTCTCCCTCTCTCTCTGACAAATAAATAAATAAAATCTTTAAAAAAAAAAAAGAAGAGTTGTAAAGAGAGTTCCCCCAAAGCTAATATATAACTTACAGTACCCTTTGGAAAGTTTGGAATTATATATCATTTTTTTAGCTTTGTACACAAATGCATGCGTTGTTCTTCCTCTTGAACATGGGATAGGTGGAGGGGAAGGACATAATGTCTGTGATTGAGCCATCCTACCAAAGAAGATTCACTGATTTTACTAATTTTAGGATGCATGTGACTCATTTCTGAGATATTAAAAGAAAAATAGAATGCCTAAATAAGAGAAACTATTTGGGCATCCTATTTTCAGTTGTTTAAATAGTATTCATCTAAAAAGAAAGAATTCAGATCTTAGAAAAATGATCATAAGAACCTTACAAATACTTCTCAGGTTTTTCATATGTTTTGAAACACTGAGGAAACCATCTGTGGGAAATGTGGCAGATGCATTAAAGAGTATTCTTATTGAAACAAATTAAAATAAATATATGTGCGAAAATGTCTAGCATGATGTCCAGCTAACAAGACAAACTCAATTAAGGTTAGGGGAATCCAATTAAGTCCTTTAATCCAAATTTAATCCAAAATACTATCAGACAGCCCTTTGCATTAGAACAGATTTGGTCCAAAAATGTGGCTGGAGTAAGCCTCAAGGGTAACCATTGCTAATTCAAAGTTCCCAGAGACAGGCTGAGGATTAATTGAAACTAATTAATTAACTAACTAATTAACTCCATTTTTCAATCTTTAATTTAGTGGATTACAAGGAGAATATTTCTATTGCACCTTTAAAAAGCCCATGATTACCTAAAGGCATGGTTGATCAGGAGGCCGCTGGGATTGAGATGGTGTTTCTGATCATAGAAGAGTGCAGTGATTCCCAAAAGCCGGGGTTCCCCACACTCCCTCTCTCTGAAGTCTTGCCTGGCTATAAGATGTATTAACTAGAGATCATTTTTTGTGTGTGTGGACACATTCCCATCATTGAGTTCTCATTATATCCTACGTACTTGCAGACATTTTCTCATTTGATTCTCATAACAACCTCATGAGATAGGTATCATTATCATCTTCATTTTGTGTTTGGGAGAACACAGTCTGGGGGTAAAACCAGTGCTGTGTGGATAGATCACTGGAATTTGGAATTAGATGGATCTCAATTTAAATCTCGGCCCATGACTTTGGCATTTCCTACCCATAATGGGCCTCCATTTGTGAATTCTAGCTTTGGTAGAATAATTCTTAGAAGACTAGAATTAGAAGTTGAGGTTATAATTACCTAACAAGTATTTTTTAATAACTGCTAAGAGCAAGTTGTGGATATCAAATGCCCAACATGCAATGTTTGGGAATAACTGGCTGAAATTGTTTTATTCATCAGGTTGTTTAGCATTGGGAAGACCCAGTCTGAATTTACTCTGCACCATGGCATCAAGCCAGAACTAAACTTTCAGGACCTAGGAATCCCTAATTGATTTGGTGACTTTCTCTGTTTCTTAACAGATCCCTTCCCACCACCATCCACCTCCATAATGTAGGTGTTCTGTATTCTACCTGCCTCCACCTGAAGATATATGAAAGGAAAACTGAATAAACACACACAATTATATTATATTTACCATTTCCAATGCTCTGGTTTCCTTCTTGAATATCCGAATTCCCATCTGGTAGCATTTCTTAGTGCAAGTCTTCTGGCAATGAATTCCCTTAATTTCCACTTATCTGAAATTTTTTTTTCACCTTCATTTTTCAAGTGCTTTAGTGGAGAAACAGTTTACCTTCAGTTAAATGCCCAAATTTCAATGTTCAACTTGATGAATTTTTATGTAGTTACATACCATGTAATAGCCATCTCAATAACGATATAAACATTTCTGCCACACCAAAACTCCCTCTGCCTCCTTGTAGTCAATTTCCTTCCTCACCGCAGACTTGGTAATCATTAATCTGTTGTTAGTCACTGTAGTTATGCCTTTTCCAAAATATCGTATAAATAGACTCATATAATATGTACCCTTTCGAGTCTGGCTTTTTTTCACTTGGCAGAATGCATTTGAGATCCACCCAAGTCATTGGATGAAATTTCTTTTCATTGCTGAGTAGTATTCCATCATATGGATGGACCAGTTTGTTTATGCATTCATCCCTAAGGACAACTGGGTTGTTTTCAGTCTCTGGCAATTTTGGATAAAGCTGCCATAACATTAGGAAACATGTTTTTGTGTGACTATGATTTTCAATGATCCGAGTTAAACGGATAGAGGAATGCTGAGTCAAAAGTGTATGTTTAATGTTCTAAGAAACTGTCAAACTGTTTTTCAAAGTACTGTACCATTTTATATTTCTACTCAAAGTGTATCAGTTTAGGTTTCTTGGGGCTTGGTATTACCAGTTTCATTGTTTTACTCATTCTCATTATGGTTTTAATTTGCATTTCCTTAATCACTCACAACACATCTTTTCATGTGATCACTTACTATCTATACATCACCTTCGGTAAAGGGTCTTCAAATATTTTTTTCCATTTTTTTCCCTGGGTTGTTTGTTTCCATACTGCTAAACTTTCAAAGTTGGTGTTTTTTTTTTGTACTTTAACTACCAGTCTTTGATTAGATGTGTGTTCTGCAAACATTTTCTCTCAGTCTGCAGTTAGCCTTTATTTTCTTAGCAGTGGCTTTCAAAGAAAGCTCTCAGCTGTGATAAAGTCTAATTTATTATCCCCAATGTTTCCTACTTAACTTTGCATTCTAGAAGATCAGCACATGAGGTAATTCCATCTTACGCACTTTCTCTCACATTGCTGTCATCTTAAAGTTAAAGTCACTGTAAAGTGCTGATAGAATGAGATATTTGTATATTTCTAATGTCTGGGTCCTGGCCATCAATGTTCTTAATGAAGTCGAATTCACACATTCTGCTGCAATTCGCCCTTGTGGTACAAAGTCCCAAGTCAATCAGTTGGTCTAGTTGCTCAAGGCAGACCTAGTTCAGGCTGGACTTATGCCTCGCCAACCAGTTGGAAATTTGAAAACAAAGAGGTTTAGTGAACATTTCATATATAAGAAACCAAAATGACTGCTAAAGCAATTCAGTGAGTTGCTGAATTTTCTATGCTTTCATAAAACTTGACTCCTACAGTAACCCACTTGTCCATATTCATGCCCATTTCCCCCATGTGCCACCAGCCCCTTGCAGACCACATCTAGTTTATCATGAATACCTCTCAATCATCCTTGCATCTAAAAGAGTGACTGATTCAATGTGTGTTCAATAAATATTTGTTGGGGCGCCTGGGTGGCTCAGTGGGTTAAGCCTCTGCCTTCGGCTCATGTCATGATCTCAGCATCCCAGGATCAAGTCCTGCATGGGGCTCTCTGCTTGGGGGGAGCCTGCTTCCCCTCCCCCTCTGCCTGCCTCTCTGCCTACTCGTGATCTCTTTCTCTCTGTATCAAATAATTAAATAAATAATTTGGGGGGGGGACCCAGGACTGCTGACTTAGCCAGCATTTTTAAATAAATAGATAAATAAATCTTTGTTGACTTTGGTGAAAAATTGTTGAATTTACTGAAGACACAGAAGGCAGTTTAACTTATCTGCGGGTATCGCGGCGCATGAAGAGTTTGGCACTGCTGATGTCCATGACATAATCAACTGGCTGGAATTCCACCTGATCTCAGCAATTTGGAATGTCAGGCCGCTGAAAACCACAAAGAAATTAATAGGAATACAGGCAAAGACCCACGGAAGATGCCTTTGCAGCTGGGTTTTCATAAGTCTGGGACAGATATCTGGTTTGATAGCTGCTAAGTGAAAAAGATCTAGCAGTTCTCAGTGCCTCACACTCAGTACAGGCGGGATGTGGCAGTCTGCAATGCGAAGGTAATTTAAATGACAAGCACCCTGAGCTTGAGGTGCAGTTCAGGGAAGGAGCACGCTCACTGTACGCTGCTGGCCAAGCCACAGGTGCGATGACACAGGAGTTTCCTGCACTACATTCTAAGGGGAGAATTGGCAATTAGAGCGTGTTCTGCAAGGCAGGAACAGATGAGGCTTCGCGCACGGTATGCATGGCCCGGAATAATTTGTGACTCACTGAGTTCAGAAAGCCAGAGGGGCCCTGGTAATTTACAATGTAGCTAGGAAAATGTTTTCTTCCTGGGCTCAGATGGAACTGTCTCTTCGAGCTGATGTTTGCCCTCGGGAGACAAAAGGGCATAATCTAGTGGAGCTCTGTAAGGAGCAGGGAATATCTGGGAGTCCAAGAAGAAATGCGCTCCTTCGGGGTACTTCATCTACCTGGTGCCTTCTCATCGCAGGCTTCAGTCTGGATGTTCTTGCCCACAGATGCTGTGGTTCCTCCTCATGCCTCAGCTTCGGGCTGAGACTCCCTGTTCCCGCTCCGATGCCAGCAGCCTAGACTGATTCTGCTGGGACTGGCTACTGACTTGGGGAACCCTTAGAAAATGTGGGTGCAGGGACAGGAGCAGCCACCAGCAGGCTTTCTTGGCACAAGCTTCTGCTTTGGATGCTCCTTGTGCCCTCTCATCTCTTGAAACCCCGCTCTCCCCAGATCTTGTGTGTGACCTGTAGTAGCATCTTCCTGCCCTCTTCGCCCTCTTCACCCTCTTGCACTGATTCCAATGTCCCTCAGACTTCCACTTCCTCTGTGTTCCGGTAGGTTGCTCATCGGTATCCTCCACCCACTCGTCTTGCCATCCATCCTACCCTATTACCCTCAACTCCTCCTCTTTTCCTGCATTTGCTTTATCAGAGCCTTAATAATTTGTATGAATGTAGTAATTTTGTAAGGAGATAGAAAAATAATTTATAGGGGCACCTGAGTGGCTACCTCGGTTAAGCGTCTGCCGTCAGCTCAGATCATGATCCCAGAGCCCTAGGATGGAGCTCCATGTAGGGCTCCTTGCTCAGCAGGGAGCCTGCTTCTCCCTCTCCCTTTGATCCTCTCCCCCTACTCCCCCTACTCCGGTTCTGTCTCACTTGCTCTGCTCTCTCTCTCTCTCTCTCAAACAAATAAATCTTTAAAAAAAAGAAAAAAATTTGTATATACTTTGCACACCTGAGACTTAACCCCCCCCCACCTTTTGTAAAGTGGCTTCCTGTCCTGCCTGTCTCATAGCATATCTCATAGCATATAGTAAGCTATATGCATAATCTCTGGGGTCAGACATATACAGGTTCAAATCTTGGGCCTGCTACTAACTTGCCGTTAACTCGGGCAAGTTACTCAGTATTGCTGAGCATTAATTTCCTCATTTGTAAAATGGGAATTACAACTACCTACTGCATAGATCAAATGAGATACTGTAAGTAAGTTCTGGAAGAGTAATCTGGTAGCTAGTAAGCTTAAAGACACTTATTATCAGGCACCTGGGTGGCTCAGTGGGTTAAGCCGCTGTCTTCAGCTCAGGTCATGATCTCAGGGTCCTGGGATCGAGTCCCGCATCCAGCTCTCTGCTCAGCGGGGAGCCTGCTTCCCCCCCCCCCCCGCCGCCTGCCTCTCTGCCTACTTGTGATCTCTCTATCTGTCAAATAAATAAATAAAATCTTTTTTTAAAAAAAGACACTTATTACCTATAACACTTCTAATTATATACATTTTTATACCTTATTTATAAAACTGTGTAATTTTACATAACTGGATACTATAACACAATTATTTTAAAATATCCCTTTAACATCCCTGCTCAGATTTCTCCTACTCTGTATTTCCATGTTTAGTAGAGGGTATTGAGTCACAGATTATGGAAAAATTGAATTGCTAGTTGAGTAGAATATTTACAGTTACCATATGGTACTGGCTTTATTTCAGAAAACTGATCTTAGAAATTTAATTTTCCTTTTCTTTCTTTCTTTTTTCTTTTTAAAAACTATTTTTAACATTACATTATCCTCAAGGCAAATTGGCCAAGTGCCTGTAATACCTGGGCAACAAAACTAAGTTCAATGTAAAAGTATTTATTCATTCTGGGGCTCTCATATTATTTGAGTTAGTAAATCAATATTAACTTGCACGGTATCCTTATATCCATGAATTAAATTAGTTCACAGCTTTTTTCCAAAGGAGCCAAACCTCATAATTAATTTTATTTGGTCATTATCCAGACTATTGTAATAATGTTTAAATGTCAGGTCAGACATTTCTAAGGTATAGAAACCCCATTTGAGGATTCAGAAACTTATCTGTCTGCTCCTTTTAATATTGGTGTGTCCTGGCCAATGGTTCTCTTTTTTTTTTAATATATCTTTTTAAGATTTTATTTATTTATTTGACAGGCGAAGATCACAAGTAGGCAGAGAGGCAGGCAGAGAAAGAGGGAGAGGCAGGCTCCCTGCTGAGCAGAGAGCCTGATTCGGGGCTGGATCCCAGGACCCTGAGATCATGACCTGAGTCGAAGGCAGAGGATTAACCCACTGAGCCACCCAGGCGCCCCTGGCCAATGGTTCTTTAAACAACATTATTGCTTAGTACTTTTTCTTCTTAAAAAGCATCTGGGTTTCGAACTAGCTAAAATCAGGAAAACTTAAGAGAAGTCAAAACTTCTCTTGCTATTTGGAGAGCAAGAAGATACAGTTAATGCAGAGTAATGGAGGAGAAAAGATAAAGAAGACACCAACCCCTGAACACGGGCTTTGTGGTCCCATATAGAACATCAGGGATGAACTCAGAGAAGCCTCCGAGCAGGAGTGAGAAGCTTACACCGCATGTTCTTCATGGCTCTGGAGGAGAGGAAAAGGCCTGCTGTTGGTTCCAAGACACCTAACAAAAACAAATACTCATCTGGAAGCATGTGAGGAGACTCTGTGTCCCTAAGAAAAATTTCCACAGAGGTCCTTTATATTCAACAAAGGGATGACTAAGCCCTAGACAGAGGCAATGCCACCTGAATGATGCTCTGAAGGAAATTACATGGTGTGCAAGAATTTGTTTCATCACCACAGAGACAGGAGGAAAAAATCTCCTTCTGTAGGTAGCCCACTGACTGCTCATGGGCACACTCATCTGGTCTCCTCACAGAATTCCCATCACATTCCCTCAGAATTCCCACAGAATTCCCTCATGTTCAATTCTCCTATGAATGTGGAGCTTCTGCTTGTGTCTGAGTCTGGCTGGAGCCGGAGTGCCGAAGGTGAGGGCAGAAATGAGGACTATGGCATCTTTGCCCCAAATAATGCCTTAGCCCAGCCTCAAGGGGGTGTGGGGGTGGCAACTGGGAGCTTAGGGAATGTTTCCAAGAGAATGTTTGAGACTCTGGCTGAGGAATGAGTCCCAGATCCTGAAAGAATTATTTCCGTGAGAGGATTGGTAAGATTTTGAGTGAGGGTAAAGGAAAGAAGCAGAAGGAATTCGAAAAGAACCCTGAATGCAGTTAGGTCTGCTGAAGGACCCATGTAAGCCAGTGTAGCAGGGAATTGGAGAAAGGGCCTTTCTCCCTGCCTCTGCACTAAAGTCAGTACCACATATGACACCTCTGGCATGAACAACCTTACCTCAGACAGTGGCGGTTGGCCGTGGTAGGTTAGTCAAATGGCAGCCAGCAGAAGGACATGGTGGATGCCATGTGGTAACTCTCTGAGAGACAGGTCTGGAGCAAATGTGAAGCAACTCTTTGGGGAGGCCCCCAAATAAATAGGAATGACTTGGTGGTGGGGTGGGCAGAGATACTAAGTTACCATTCGAGAAAATGGAGTGCTGCTACAGGAAATTTCCTATGCTGGTGAGGCCTGATAATGCTGGGTTTACACAATCCAAATATTGGAAAGGGAACAGTCAAATATCCCAGTACAGTTTTTGCCATCACTTCGAAAAATAAAAAGAAGAAAAAAATTAAAAAGAGAGAAGGCACCTCAGATCTACCAGTGTCATAAATTTGGTGTAAGATTGAATCTCTTCGTGCTAAATGACACAAAAATGCATTACTTTTTTCACAAAATGTTTATAAAAGCCTGCAAAGCAATTGCCTATCAATTTTAATTTTGAAAAGTAAAGAAGGATTAATGAGCCAAATTTATAACTAGATGATACAAATTGCAAATGGCAGCCCTGCTGTAATTTGCTTATGAAGTGCCCACAAGCAGTTTAGACCTTAACACCGAATCTTCATCTTTGCCTCTCTGCTTCTGATCTTCATCTCCGAAAGGCTCACATAGGACCTTCTGTGCCAATGTTACTTAGTCTCAATTAAGAGGAAGAAAATTAATATGGAGTTTAAATTGGGGTGACCTTTTCTCAGAGATGAAATAAGGGACCATCAAAGTTCACCAGAACATCTGGCAACACTAGCTGAGGGAGAAATTTCCGTAAGGCCTTATTATCAAAGGCAAGGTTTGTACTGATTGCAATAATTCATAACCTCAGAGTCAGCACTTCTATTCTTAAACTTAAAGCCTCGGTTAGTTGAAATTGGTGGACCATTCCGATGAAAGAATATTTTTGGTTCATCAACCTTTATTTTTTTTTTAAAGTCAGTACTTTGTCAGCATCTTCCTAAATACTTGAAAATTCAACTGTTCTGCTTTAAGAGGTCCAGTTCCTTTCCATATAAGTGGTATTGTACTGAGGATTACAAACCTTACAATGCCTCTGCTCTGTAATTCTGAACTCTCACTTCTCCTTTTTCCAGTGCCATTCATTCATTCACCAGTTCATTTGTCAAATATTTACTGAATGACTGCTATGTGCCAAGTACTCTTCTAGAGGCTAAGGATATACCAGAGAACAAAACAGACAAAATCACATTCATGGAGATTAACTTCTAGTACAATGTTCTATGGATAAGGAATAAGAGGCTGGGCTGGCTTAAGTTATACCAAGACATATCCTTGTACTTAATTTTTGATTAATCACAGATGTCTATTAGCCTGATGTTATATGATGCTTTCTCCTGAAATATATATTTCTAATCTATTTAAATGTAGTTTCAGGGATTTGGGTCCTGGCTAGTGAAGGTATTCTCTGTTTTTTTCTCTTCATTATGGACTATGAGAGAGAAAAAGGCATGTATAGTAGAAAGAACGCTGAATCTCTGAATCCTTTTAAATCTAGACTGATTTTTACCCCCTCAGCCTAAGCTATCTCCTCTACTCGGGGGGTGGGGGGGGGTTGTTTTAAATAAAACAACTCCATTTTTCTCAGTGCTGAACCGAGGACAGAACATCATTACCAACCATCACAACCCTTCTGCAATCTTAGTCCTGTCAAAGAACATCCTGTAATTTCCCCCCCCTTCAAAATCAGAACCGAATCCAAGATCAGTGCAGAACTGGGGGCTAATAATAGTCCACTCCCACTGATAACAGAAAGGCTAAGGTCTTCACAAACCTTTTCAAAGAACAGTTTGATGTAACTTTAAAGTCACAAATGGTTCTGTGTCTCTAAGCCAACATTTTGCAGAGGGCTGAGCTCAGTTAGAAATTCAAAAAGTGAAGAAAGCCAATGAAGCCGGAAGCTGGTTCATAAAAGAGCAGCTGAAATGGCTGGCCGAAAGCTTGGGAGGCGCTCCTGGTGAGGAGATGCTAGAACCAAATATATTGGTCTGAGTTGGCCAGGTAACAGAGAGCACCTAGAGGAATTCAAGGGGCTTGGCAGAGAGACACTGCAAACAGTAGACCTAAATGTTGACAGAGCTAAACTGAAAATGATACTATGTTGAGTGCTTGACATGTATTATCTTTTTGAAGCCATCCAATAACTCAAGGGGCAGAGATCATTGATACTATTCCCATTGGACGATTGAGGAAAACTGAGACTTTCCTAACTTGCACAAGGCCACACAGCTAATAATGGAAGAACTAGGATGGGAAACCAAGTTGGCTCCAAAGCCCCCAGATACTAGTTGCTACACCATACAGCTTTAAGATCAGAAACAGCCAGCTGTCCACACGATAAAAGTAAATGAGGATGTATAAACAAATAAGAATTCAATTCTCATGACCCCAAAGATTGTAAATGGAATAGAATGTCTTATTGAGATGGATGGGGTTCAGGTCTGGCTGAAAGCTAAAAGTTATATTAAAATGGCTTTGTTGGGGGGGGGGCGGTTCACCTTTTTCCTGGTAATGATTGAAAGATGGTTTTTACTCATGATACCATTTGGAAAACAAGCAATATAAGGAAAATTAACACTTTGATTAAATAACATATATGATATCCTGAATGTTAAATACCCAATTAGAGAGTGAACTTTTGTCCATTAAGGAAAACCAAAGTACCTACACTTCGGGTACTCTAACATTATGACGTCAAGTAAGTGTTCGTGTCTTGGTGATTCTATATGACTAAAGAGGTGGGTAGAATGCACATAGAAAATTTCTGAACTATCTCTGCTCTGTCTGAGGTTGGAATTCCTAAATGTATTTTGCCTTAATGGCTTAGAGAGAAGAACCTTAAAGAAATCGGCATAAACCTTTCAAAGAATCTAAGACAATATGCTTGTGTTTCCTGTGATACAGTTAATTTGTATGTTGGGGACCCACACAATGGAGGCCACCATAGTGGCCCAGCTCACATCACAGATTGAAATCTGTCAGCCTGCACTTAAGAAAACACCTGTTTTGTAGTGAACACAAATCAATTACACTCCTCCAATCTAGGTTTTGATAGCTTACCTTACCCTAGAAAATAGGACCTGCTAGCTTTCCAGAGAAATCCCCAACATCTACCTAGAAACATAACCATCTGCTCCCACAAGCCAGTACCAGAGGCTCCAGCACATCATTGCTTCTAGGGCTTCAAGGCAATTTCAGCCAACATTCTTCTTGTTGTAGACTTTAGGATTTCACAAGCAAAAATAAAAATTTTTGAGGAAGAATAACCTAAAACCTCTTCATCTCCTTCTCCCTCTCTCCCTCCCTCCTTCTCTCCTTTGTTGAGGGCTAGAAAAAAAAAATGACTATCTATAGTCACCATGATTTCATAGAAGAAAGGCTGTTTCAATAACAAAAAGTGAAAACAACATAATTTTAGAATAAAGAATAGCCCTTTAAATTTAATGAATCTAGATCTGTGAAAGTGTTATTTCCTTATTTTTCTCACTTTGCTATTATTAACTAGTGGAATTTTGGTCTATCCATTAGGATCTTTTTGGCTACAAATCACACACACACACACACACACACACACACACACAAAACCAACAAGAACAAAGAAAAAACCTGGCAGTAGCTCAAATAGCTTGGGTCATTTTCTTACATCTCAAGAGATCTAATGGTTAGTGGTTGCCAGCAGCAGTTCAGCTGGGCTGTGCTATTAGAAACCTCCCCTTACCCCAGCTCTTCTTTTCACTATCTTCCTTTTCTCATGCTTGTAATCTCATAGTCATTCAATGGCCTCTGTACTTTCAGGAAGACAAAAGGAAAAGTGCAAAAGGCCTTGATGGAGGTTGAATTTTGTCTCCCAGAAAAGGATGATGAAGTCCTAACCCCAGGTACCTATAAATGTGACCATATTTAGAAATCACCTTTGCAAATGCAGTTAGTTAAGAAGAGGTCAGACCAACTTCTGGGTGGCTGTAATCCAATAACTGGTATCCTTCGAAGAAGAAAAAGACGGAAAAATACAGAGAGTAGACCACCATGAGAAGACACAGAGGGAAGATGGCCAGTGAAGATAGAGGCAGAAACTGAAGCAATACAGCAGGCAAGGCAAGGGACATCAAGGACTGCTGGCAACCATGAGAGCCAAAGAAAAGGCAAAGGATTTTTCATTAGAGCCTTTGAAGAGAGCAACACCTTGACGTCAGACATATAACCTCCAGAACTGTGTGGGAATCATGTATGTTGTTTTAGGGCCCCCAGTTTGTGGCATTCTGCTATGTCATGTTAGGAAACAATGTTAGGAAACTAGCGTATCACCCATCAGAAAACTTTCTCTTGGGAAGTCTCCAGACTTCCCTTTGTAGCCCACTGGGGAGAACTAGGTCAGATACCTAAACTTGAAGGATCGGTGGCCAAGGGGAAGAGATTTCCATGATGTATTCTGATTCCTCCTTGAGCCTGGGTAGGATCTATTCTCCCTGTGATCAAGGGGTCTCTCTCCACCATCTGAACCCATTGGAAGAAGGGGAAATGGCTTTAAGGAGGCAATGGGCAGTGACTGTCATATATGAAGATGGACTGCTTCACTGCTTTGTGGGTGACACATTAGAAATGGTGCCCTAGGGGTGCCTGGGTGGCTCAGTAGGTTAAAGCCTCTGCCTTCAGCTCATGTCATGATCTCAGAGTCCTGGGATCGAGCCCCACAGTGGGCTCTCTGCTCCTCGGGGAGCCTGCTTCCACCTCTCTCTCTGCCTGCCTCTCTGCCTACTTGTGATCTCTGTCTGTCAAATAAATAAATAAAATATTTAAAAAAAAAAAAAGAAAGAAAGAAAGAAATGCTGCCCTGTTGAACAGTGCTTGAGGTTTGCCCCCAAACAGATCTTCATATTCTCTAGAAGCACTCTGAGAGGTCATGTTCATGGGGAGAAACCATGTGATCCCATCTAAAACCAAGAGAGAAATTAGGGAAGCTGCCAGTGTCCATTGATAGATGAGTGGATAAAGAAGATGTGTTATGTATATACAATGGAATATTACTCATCTGTAAAAAGGAAGGAAATCTTGCCATTTGCAATGACATGGATGGAGCTGGAGAGTATTATGCTAAGTGCAATAAGTTAGTCAGAGAAAGACAAATACCATATGATCTCATTTGTATGTGGAATTTAAGAAACAAAACAAATTATCATATGGGGGAAAAGAGAGAGAGAGAAACCAAGAAACAGACTTTGAAGTATAGAGAACATATTGCTGGTCACCAGAGGGGAGGTGGGTGGGGGATGGGAAATAGGTAATGGGGATGAAGGAGGACAATTGTCATGAGCACTGGGTGAAGTATAAAATTGTTGAACCACTATATTGTATACCTGAAACAAATATAACACTGTATGTTAACTCTCCTGGAATTCAAATCAAAAACTTAATTTTAAAAAGTTTTACTTAGGGGCACCTGGGTGGCTCAGTGGGTTAAGCCTCTGCCTTCAGCTCAGGTCATGATCTCAGGGTCCTGGGATGGAGCCCCACATCGGGCTCTCTGCTCAGCAGGGAACCTGCTTCCTCCTCTCTCTCTGCCTGCCTCTCTGCCTACTTGTGATCTCTCTCTGTGTCAAATAAATAAAGAAAATCTTTAAAAAAAAAAAAAGTTTTACTTAGCTAATAATAGCTAAAGTATCTTTTCAAATTACGTACCAAACCTTTGCAAGAATACTAAAATGGAGGTGGGGGGATATCAAACTATACATTCATTATGATCTGACATTCCTTAGCTAAAAATACTGGGAAGGAAATAGTAAAATGTGAATTAGCCCCAGGTAGTGGGATGTTTTTTAGATCATTATAGTTTTCTCTTTTATTCTTGTGTCTTTTTCAAATTTTCTACAATAAGCATGGACGATAGTGATGATATTTAACAGTTATAAAATAAACATGTGCTAAGAAATTTACCTGGATTTTTTTTTGTTTAGCTTTCACAATTCTCTGCAGTAGGCACTATTGTTATCCCCTTTGCACAGATGAGAAGGTTGAGGTACAGAGACATCACTCAAGAAAACAAAAGCTAGTGAGAGAGAAAACCAAGAGAGAGATGATAATGTAATTTAGAGGAAATGAAGTGTCAAGAAACTGGAAATCACAGGCTGGTGAAATGATCTGGTGCTCATGAAAATTTCCCATCCTTACTCCAAGGGAATTCTCACTCCAGTTTAACTGTAGGCAGCAGCATATAGTAAGACATGCACTTTTAATCTTCACTCCATAACAGGCTTAAACAGTTAAACAGTAAATGCATCAGTGCTGTTAAACCTATTTTTTTCATAGTGAAGATGGAGACTAAACGTGCTCATGAATTTAGCTCCATGGACCAGTGGTGATAGGGGAGTAGCTGCCCAAGCAACTCATCTGCGAGGCAGCTCCCAGCTTCAAGCATTCTGGAATTTCTCTCAAACATTAAATTCGTTGAATGCATATCTGGGAACTATAGACATGTCTGGAGGTCAAGTCTTGTAAAGTCTCTTAAACTTCTGTTGGTATCTTCTTAGATGTGCAGGCCAAGCCCGGTTCTGCCACATACTCTACTTGGACCTGCCTTTCATCCCACCTGTATAGTATTTTAACTGGCCATGTGCTCTGCCCTCTTCTTCCCGACTGCATGGGTTCTTTGACCATGGCTGCTTTATTCCCACAGTTTCCTCTGTCTGGGACACCCCCTCCTCCTCCTCGGTGTCCCCTCTGCTTCCCAGACATAACATCTGTCACAGCATCAAGACCTACTGTGGCATTTATTACATCTCTGTCTCACCTTACTAAGGACTTCAGAGGTGGTAGCCATGCTGTAGTGCTCTTGGTATTCTCAGCATCTAACACAGTTGAGGGGCTATTAAATATTGGATGAATAAATAATTAAAGGCCAATCCCGAGGGAAGCAGGTCATGTAATACATTCCTCAGTCAGAACTCAGGGGGCTCCATGATGTGCCACATGCAAGCCTGGCAGGGACAAGAGTCCAGGAGGGGGGACTGGCCCCATGTCCTCCTGACCTGTGGAGAAGTGTGAGCTACACCATGAGCCCTGGGGCGAACATCCTTTGAAGTAGTCTGATGGATTTCTGCAAAATTCAACACTAGGTGTTGTGATCTGTTTTCAATGTGCAAATTCTGCTTTCCTGAGAAATTGAAAGGAACTTGAGTGATTTCGTAGGTAGTTTCCAATGCAAAGGACTTCTCAGGGTGAAGAACTTCCTTTTTTGAACGTGTACGTGAACAGGTGGCAGTCAGAAGGGGGCGCCTTGCAGCTGTGAGCAGTGGTGTGGAAACTCATCCTTCACGTGGAGACCTGGAACGTGAGCAGGGGCCACACGGCTCCCCGGCAGTGGTGGGTTGGGCAGAGGACCACTAGGGTCTGGGTGAAAGTGAAGTCCAGAGACTGTCGGAAACATATTCATTTTATATGTTCTGCCTAAAAATGGACTCCTTGCTGGTAACTGAACTTCTTCCAGCATGAGTTAGGCAATTGCTGGATTTAGGTGCCAGACTCCTATTGCTTCTTACTGTGAAATGCAGCCCCCCACCCATGCCGCCTTTTGCCCTGTTTCCCTTTCTGCCATTGATGGGGTCACTGTGGACTTTCTCTCTGCCTTTCTGCATGCCACAAGTGTACAAAGGGATGCTGCCACCAGTCTTGAGACCTCCTACAGCTCCTCATGATTCACCTCATGGGGCTTTTTTATTTCTTATACCTTATATTTTGATCATGTTTATCTTCTGTTTCCTTCCGCTTTATTGCCCCATCATTTGTTTCCTACCTGCATCTGGAAGTGGCCTTAAGAAGCCATCTAAGCAGAAGAGAGGTGTTGTGTTTTCAGACCTTGAGAGGACCGCCGTTGCGCCGTGGGGTGCCTTTGGTGAACTGGAAAAAGGCATTCCTCCTGGGCAGATGCAGCCCCACACCAGGGTACAGGCTTAGTGAACAGAGAGCAGATTGATTTCAAGACCAATTCCAGTGTGCACTCTTGTGCCGTGAACAACCTGACCATCTGGAAGGTACAGTCAAGTTCGGTAAAGAAAAAAAAAAAAGGAGCCATAATCTTGCTTAAATAAATGGTTATCACAACCATTTTTCTCATAATAAAAATACTCTTCTTTAAAGTCCATTTAATAGATGCGTAGCCTTGAATACACATTTATTTCTTCAATCTTCAGTAATTTACAGGTCCTTAAACATTATTCAGGGCTACCCACTGGCTTTCTCCGGCCATAACATCAAATGCCAACACCGCGCACCCATCTGCTAAGCCGTCTCTTCTGAGTGCTATAGCACCATCTCATAGATTGTGTTTATTTCAGCAAACAACTGAGGAGCAGGGACAATGAACCGGACTTTTAAATCCAATCTTTTGTTTCCCTCCAGCTTGGCATTTTCTTTTTTTTTTTTTTTTTTAATATTTTACTTATTTATTTGACAGAGATCACAAGTAGGCAGAGAGGCAGGCAAAGAGAGAGAGGAGGAAGCAGGCTTCCCGCTGAGTGGAGAGCCCAATATGGGGCTCAATCCCGGGACCCTGGGATCATGACCTGAGCCGAAAGCAGAGGCTTTAACCCACTGAGCCACCCAGGCGCCCCCAGCTTGGCATTTTCGCTTCAACTAGCCTGATGACAAAATGGGTGTCCTTGAAATTTCCAGACAGAAACTCCGGAGGTGTTTGGAAAGCTCTCAGCATAAGTCTCTGCTCCTCTGGGCCTGGGAGCCACAGAACAGAGCTCTGGGGTTGTCCCCTCTGCCACTTGTCTTGGCCCCTCCCCACCCTCCTCCCAACCCACGTACCCACTTCAAGAAAGTGTGCTCGGAAACCTGCTTAAAGTGCACAGATTAGTTCAATATCATTTGAGGGACTCTCAAATGTATAACTCCAAAAAGTATAAACTCTCAAAAAGTATAAACTCCACACAGAAAAACAATGATAAGACTTTATCCACATGCTCCTTTGTTATTTAGAAAATATTTTCCTATGCGTTAGGTTCATGTAATCTTGAGTTGGAATTATCATCCAAAAAGCGGCAATGGAATTCTCTTTCAAGCTGTCCACCCCAGCCTGCCCTTTTCTGTGGTTCAGGTTGGTTCATAAAAGGCACAGGTGACAGCGCCGTGCCATTTGGCCCCATTTTCTGGGTCTCAGTTTCTGTTTCTTCTGCCCACTTTTTCTGGCCCTGAACCCTGAGCCTGTGGCCTCCACGCCTTCACTCTGACTCCCTTTCTTCCTTCCAGCTCCCTACAGGCTAAGGGTGAAATTCTTTCTCTCAACTCCCTTTGGACTAAAAGAAACCTTTAGGTCTATACCAATTTCCAAGGGAAACCTTCCTTACCTGCAACCACATAAATCCTGAGCCTGGGACACATGACTCAGTCGTACAGAACCTTTATCTTTTTGAAACAACAGCAGTATTAACGAATGCTTATTCCTGTCTGTATGATAGGCATGGTGCTCTGTGCTTTATGCCTTTTCTCCCATTGTATCCTCACAACAAACAGGGACAGGGGCTACTAAGAATATGACCATTTACAAATGAGGAAGCTGAGGTTGAACTTAAGCCACTTTTATCCAAAGGACCTAGCAGGCCTCACAGCCCTGTGCTGTCTGTATTCAGATTCGTTTCCCCTCTTAATCTCCTGACAGCTTCACGATTCCATACATTTCATTAAACCCATCTTCAGAGACACGCAGTTTTTGCTTAAAATCCCCAGGTTCCTCCCAGATTCCACACCCCAGCATTACCATTCAGCAATCTACCAGATCTCAGAGGGTCGCTTTCCCCAGATCCTCAGCTCGAGCTTCCTCCAACAAACTAGCATTGCTCACAGCCCAAGGCATTCACTTAACTATTATCCCAGGCAAAGTGGAGGAAGCCACATTTTCATTACAACCCAGAGGAAGAAATATTCACCCCAGGCCTGCAGCTCTCCACACAAGACTTGGAAATATGCATCATCTAATCTTTGCCCTAAGGCCCTGGGTGCAAGTTAGAATCACAGGGGGCTCTTCCAAAGCAGGATGCCTGGGCTCCCAGCCTCAGGCAACCTCAGGATTTCTCAGGGTGGGGCCTGGGTGCAGGTGGTTTTCTCCTTTGTTTGTTCTTAGTTCCCAGTGAGTCTAATGAGAACCCCTACCTGCCCTTCTGTTTGCCAGGCCATATCAATTGCCATTTCCTACAGCTGACTCAGAACCTTCCAGATGCTATTTGGAGCACCTGGCACTTGCCGAAGGGATGATTTTTCCTTCTCCATACCTCCTCATTAGCTCCTGACCGACAGAACATCAATTTACGTTGTCTCCTCTGTGTGACTACCTCCAATCTACCCCCAAATCACTGTGGAGTATCTATGCATTGTTCTAGAACTACTGTTTTCTCCTTGCCTATCACTTTGCTTTACTTAAACCAACCGGTTAACTATCTCCAAGATGCAGGCTATGCTTTATCATCTTTACCTCTTTCCATTGTGCCGCAAATAGCTTCTAAACCGCCACGGACGGTAAATGGATGTTTATAAGAAGACCCATTCTGCTTGCTTTCGTTTCCCTTCAGTATGAAAGGCCATATTAAATAGGCTGCAGAGAACAGGGTGTTTAGAGGCTGAAATAAGAGAAATATATAGCCTGGAATAAAACCTGAAGATGTCCAGGAAGCAAAAGGGAATCTATAAATACTGCAGATGATTACCTGTCAAAGTGGGTAATGCTTGTAGCTACGAACTCATTGAAATATTAAATGTTCACATCAAAACTTCCCTTCAGGAACAGTTGCTGGAGTCCCCACCTTACACCAAAGGCTCCAATACTCTCTTTAGAATCCCCAGTAGAAGAATTAGAATTAGATGAGTCCAGAGCTCTAGTTTTATGGATCCTAGTCTAGGTTCTACTACTAACTAGCCATGACCTTGATATGACATTGAGGCAATCAGAGCTCACAGACTCCCAGGGTCTCTATAGTAATGTTAGTACAAATAGCTAACATTAACGGAGTACTTGCTGTGACCGGGTCCTGTGCTGAGATTTTTCATGCATTATTTCACTCAGTCCTCACAACCCCTCCCGGAGATGGGTACTATCATTATCCTGAACTGGAGAAACTGAGGCTCACAGAGATTATGTCCAAGGCCATAGGGAAATGCATTTCGGTGAAACCATATTCCCTCAACCCCAGTTCAAATGCCCATCCCTCTTTCCCCACATCTGCTAGAGAGTGCATGATTCTGGGCTCCTTGGACAGTTCCTGCACCCTGATATTTCAGCGCTTCTCCCCCTTCCGTGTGTTTTCTTTGTTTTTGTAGGTCTCCCGCAGCATCCTGAGAGTACTTCGAGTTCTGGGCTTGGCAATTAGACACACTCAATACAGGTTCCAGATGAGTGGTATAAACTCTTTCTGAGTCCTGAAAACATCTCTGTAAGTAGAAATCTCGCTTTTACAGATAAAAGTTCAGAGAGGCTAAGTAATTGACTCAAATTGGCACAGGAAGTAAAAAGTGGAGTCAAGTATTGTTTCCAGGCAACAGAATATCCCCATTCTGTACTGGCATCACCATCCATTCAGTTGTCCAAGCCAATCCAGAAACCCCTGTGAAATTAGCCAAACTAGGAGGCCATTAGGTTGAAATAGCTCTAATGCAATGGCAGCCTCTGTAAGCAAACCAAAATCTAAGCCCAGATTACAAAATGGAAACCTAAGGATAGCCAGTCACAAGCAGCCAAGTAGGCTTTAAGTGAGAGCCAATCAACGACATCCTTGCTTTGCCTCTACCTTTTCTCTATAAGGTAAGTCTCTCTGGGAATTCCTGTTGGTGGGGATCCCCTGTTTCTGATTTGGCACAGCCCCGTAGGGTGGATTTTTTGGCTCAAATAAACTCTTAAAATTTTGAATACACCTCAGTTTATCTTTTAACACCAGGGAACCATTCTCTGCAATACTTCCCTGGAGGTGATTCTTTTTTTTTTTTTTTAGGATTCTATTTATTTATTTGACAGAGAGAGACACAGCGAGAGAGGGAACACAAGCAGGGGGAGTGGGTGGGAGAGGAAGAAGCAGGCTTCCTGCCCAGCAAGGAACCAGAAGCAGGGCTTGATTCCAGGACCCCCAGGGATCACGAACTGAGCAGAAGGCAGATGCTTAAAGACTAAGCCACCCAGCTGTCCCTTGTGTGTCATTCTTCCACCCTCCTCTACTCCACTCACCATTTGGTTGTTCACTTTGTCCCCACCCTTCGATTGCCTCCATAATTCAAATTATTGCCTTCACATACCCAGATTCCCATGATAGCTAGAAGGAAAGATTTGAACACTGGCGGACCTCCAAAACAAAAAGATTGAAAATTATGAATGACTTGTATAAACTACAAGCATTTCTTATGGTCTCTTTTAAAGACAAAGACACTTCCGTACACTAAGTCCTGACTCGCCTAAGTCATGTTTTGCTGGGAAGTTAGCATTGTATTTTCACCCCGACATCAATTTTGGTCTGAGGATCAGCACACTGCTCTAGTCCTGTAAATCGTAGGAGGCAACCAGATAGTCTCCAAGATTCTAATCTTGTTTGCTGATCACATTTCACTGGTTTATTTCATTGTCTCCCATTTAGGACCTAATTGTGATAACTGCACTTGTTTTCCTGACTTGTTGCTTTTAACCCATTTCATTGCTCAGTTCTCTGGGGCTGGGGCCTTGTGTTGCTCTTGACCTTATTAACCATCGGAATTCCGATGTCGATGTCCTGCCTACCTGTGATTGAATGAGCATATTGAGTTGCTTTTGCTGTGTTTGGGGCGGGGGGGGGGGGGCGCGGGCACTTGGCCACACTGCCTTAAGACGTCCCTGCAGTACTGACTGCTTGTTCTTGGCGGCCGGCAGCCTTCAGATGACTTTCTCCTATGCCCTTGAAACAGATCTGTTTCCCACTGCCTGCCTCACCTCCGAGGTGGGTCTCCTTACAAGCATGAGAACAAGCTCAGACCCATAAATGTCCTTTTGATATCTATTGATGGTGAACACAAGAGAAACTTCTTCAGAGCAAAAGGAGTCAGTCATTTTTGGCAGATTGCTCAGACTGTTTCGACAATGAAGGTTCTTTGAATCTTACGTTCTCCCGCTCTTCTGGGAAGCATGGAACAAAGTACTCTAGTTAATATTCTCAGATGACCTGCCAAGAAGGAAGGTCACACTGGTAGGAGTTCCATATGCTATTTAAAGAACAGACGTTCCTTCGAAGGGAAATCAGCAATATATGGCCGGGGTTTAATGAGGCAGGGAGAGGTGCTATGTGGCAAAAGGAGATGGTGAATGAAATTGTTCTCTTCAGAAATAACACTAGCCATTTATTCTGTTTTGCAATTCCATTTAAACTTACTGTTTTCATTTTGAGTACTGTGAATTATTTATTAGCATTATATATTTAACTCGTTAAATGAAGAAATGCGTTCTTGTATGAGATAAAAAGAAAGAAACCTGCTTGAGTCTTGTGCAGGTTAGCCTTTAGGAATATTTTTTAAAGTTGGAGCTGTCTCCAGGGAGAAAATGAGGGTCATGAGAAACATAATATTCATTATATTTACATTTCAATTCTGTCTAATAATTGATGGCTATAAGCTGTTGCCTTTCCCTCTATTGTCCTTTCTTCCTCCTCTGATCATCTGTCTAAATTCGTTGAGAGGTAGCAAATCCCAAAAAACTACATGATGGTAGATGGAGGAGGGGTGGGCATTATACTCTACAAGGTGTAGTTCCTGTTAAGTAATGTGCTGCGTTGAGAGTCGGACACAAGATTGCTCAAAGCAGCCCAGTCCTGTTCAATATCAGACACGGGGTAAGTCAGGAAGATCTAAGAAAATCCTACCCGAGTCCACCAGAGTCATCTGTTCCTTGTCTTCTACTCTCCACTTCCTCACCTTCCATTCGATTTTGTGTGTATGTAGTTAAGTATTTATTTTTCACTTTATTACACCCATGCAAATACCATTCATAACTTAATATTGAGTGCACAATGGATTATTATTAAATTTTCTTGCCATTTGCTTTTGTCCTATAGGTAATAAATGCCTTTAAAAAATTGCTTAGCTTCCTTCCTCTCCAGAACAATTCTTCCCCAACGTCCAGTATTGTATTAGACTGGTTTTCTGCAAGATCTGTCAAACTAGGAAATGTACCAATTCTGATTCCAAATAAATAAATTCCTTTAAGGGCACTGGGATGGCTCAGTCGGTTGAGCGCCAGACTCCTGGTTTTGGTTCGGAGTTGTGACCTCAGGGTTGTGAGATTGAGCTGCACGGCAGACTCTGTGTGCTTGAGGCTCTCTCCCTCTGCTCTTCTCCTGACTTTCCTCTCTTTCTGTCTAAAATAAATAAACAAATATTTTTAAAAATAAAATAAATTCTTTCAAATTTGTGAGGGCTACGACATAACAGCTCTGTTAGGAAATTTGAAAACCTTGCCACTTTTGAAATAGAGTATTTATAAGTGTCCTTTTTTAAAAATATGCAAACCATTAAAAAAAATAGGTAAACTATACCATCTTCAAGTGGGAGCACTTTACTAGGACTCAGTAGAGGGCAGGGACTAAGTTTCTGGCATTAGAGTACCTGTCTTCAAATCCTGACTCTGCTCACCTGAAACAAGATGCTCACCTCTTTGTGCCTCAGTTTTCTCATCCATAAAATGGCAATAATTGTACTTACCACAAGGACTATTTGAAGCTGAACTTAAATAAGACATGTAAATCACTTTATAAAATGCCTGACACATAGCACATTATCAGCAAATGTGAGGTATTGTTTAGCAGAATAACAAAGGAAGAAATAGTCAAAAAAATAAAAAACTTTATGTGTAAAGCTTATATATGAAAAAATATGAACACAAAATTAAATGGGAAATAACAAACTGGGGGTTGCCTGGGTGGTTCCGTCAGTTAAGCACCCGACTGAGCCCTGTATCAGGGTCCCTGCTCACTGGGGAGTCTGCTTCTCCCTCTGCCCCTGACACTGCTCATGCTCCTCTCTCTCTCTCTCAAATAAATAAATTAATTAAATCTTTTTTTTAAAGATTTTATTTATTTATTTGATAGAGATCACAAGCAGGCAGAGAGGCAGGCAGAGAGAGAGGAAGGGAAGCAGGCTCCCCGCCAAGCAGAGAGCCCAATGCAGGGCTTGATCCCAGGACCCTGGGATCATGACCTGAGCCGAAGGCAGCGTCTTTAACCCACTGAGCCACCCAGGCGCCCCTAATTAAATCTTTTTAAAAAAAGAAAATGACAGGGGCATCTGGGTGGCTCAGTGGGTTAAAGCCTCTGCCTTCGGCTCAGGTCATAATCTCAGGATCCTGGGATCGAGCCCCGCATCGGGCTCTCTGCTTAGCAGGGAGCCTGCTTCCCTCTCTCTCTGCCTGCATCTCTACCTACTGTGGTCTCTCTCTCTGTCAAATAAATAAATAAAATCTTAAAAAAAAAAAGAAAATGATAAACTGGGATAAAAACATTTACAGAATGTATGACAGAACAAAAGGTTAACATTTAATATATCATAAGTCTGAGATAAAATAGAAGAATAATCAAAGTACATGAATTGATAGTTTACTAAAGGGATAAAACTGGCCATAGGGAAGCATATCTGCCCTCACCTGTAAAAGAATATATGATTACATACTAAAATATTTAATATACAAAAAAATTGAGAGAAGACAAAAATGACTAATATCAGAAATGAAGGAAATTGGGCCATCGTTACAGATCCCACAGATTTTAAAAGAATAGTAAAGGAAAATTATGAATAACTGTGCACAAATATAATAACTCAGGTGAAAGAGACCATTTCTTTGAAAACCACAATGTATGAAAGCTCATACCAAGAAGAAATAGACAATCTGAGTAACTTATATCTATTAAAGAAATTGAATCAGTAACTAATAATCTTTCAAAACAGAAAGTACCAGGCCTGCATGGGTTCACTGGTGAATTTTATTAGACATTTAAGAAAGAAATGATATCAATTCTCTACAACCTCTTCCAAAAATAAAAGCTGAGGAAATACCTCCTAACTCATTCTAGGAGTTCATTGTTACCCTAACAGCAAAACCAGACAAAAATATTCAAGGAAGAAAAACCATGGACCGATGTCCCTCATAAACATAGATATAAAATGCCTCAACAGAATATTAGCAAAACAAATTTGACAATATATAGAATGAATTACACACCATACAAGATGGGTTTTATTCCAGGTATGTGAGGCCGGTTCAATGTTTGAAAGCCAGTTAATGTAATTCATCACATCAACAGCCAATAAAAAGAAATCATATAATCCTATCAATAAATGTAGAAAAACATTTGAAAAAATCCAACACCAATTCATGATATAAAACAAACAAACTTACCAAACTAGGAATAGAGGGCAACAGTGAACTTCCTCAACTTGATAAAGAATATATACAAAACATACAAAAAGATGCTCAACATCATCACTCATCACGGAAATGCAAATCACAACTACAATGATATATCACCTCACACTTGTCAGAATCAAAACGAATCAAAAACACAAGAAACAGCAAGTGTTGGTAAGGATGTGGAGAAAATGAATCTTCCCACACAAAAGTGGGAATGCAAACTGGTACGGCCACTCTGGAAAACACTATGGAGGTTCTTGAAAAAGTTAAAAATGGAACTGCCACATGATTCAGTAATTCCACTACTGGATATTTACCCAAAGAATACAAAAACACTAATTTGAAAAGATACACGCACTCTTATGTTTATTGCAGCGTTATTTACAATAGCCAGATTATGGATGCAGACCAAATGTGCCTTGGTAGATGAGTGGGTAAAGAAGATGTGATAAATGGAATACCGGCCATTAAAAAGAAAGAAATCTTGGGGCGCCTGGGTGGCTCAGTGGGTTAAAGCCGCTGCCTTCGGCTCAGGTCATGATCCCAGGGTAGTGGGATAGAGCCCCGCATCGGACTCTCTGTTCTGCGGACAGCCTGCTTCCTCCTCTCTCTCTGCCTACTTGTGATCTCTATCAAATAAATAAATAAAATCTTTAAAAAAAAAAAAAAAAGAATGAAATCTTGCCACTTGCAACAACATGGATGGATCTAGAGGGTATTATGTGAAATGAAATAAGTCAGTCAGAGAAAGACAAATACCATATGATTTCACTCATATGCGCTATTTAAGAAACAAGACAAATGAACAAAGAAAAAAGAGACAAATCAAAAAACAGACTCTTAACTATAAAAGACAAGCAGTTGGTTACCTTACCAGAGGGGGGGCTGGGAGGGAGGATGGGGGAAATAGGTGAAAGGGATTAAGAGTACATTGACCGGCGCGCCGGCTCAGGTCATGTTCTCAGGGTCCTGGGATCAAGTCCTACATTGGGCTCTCTGCTTGGCGGGGAGCCTGCTTCCTCCTCTCTCTCTCTCTCTCTGCCTGCCTCTCTGCCTACTTGTGACCTCTCTGTGTCAAATAAATAAATAAAATCTTAAAAAAAAAAAAAAAAAGAAAGAGTACACTGACCATGATGAGCACTGAGTAATGTATAGAATTGTTGAATCACTACACTGTACACCTGAAACTAATATAATACTGTGTTATATATATATACTTATACATATATATATATGTTATATAATACTGTGTGGAATTTAAATAACTAACTAACTAAATAAATAACTACAAAATATCTGCACCTAACATCCTACTTACTGGAAATTCAATGCTTTCTCCCTAAGATCAGAAATAAGGGAAGGATGTCCCCTCTCACCACTCCTTTCAATAATGTACTGGAAGGCCTAAATAATGCAGTAAGATTTTGTTATAAAGGAAATAAAAGGGACTCCTGGGTGGCTCAGTTGGTTAAGCGGCTGCCTTCGGCTCAGGTCATGATCCCAGCGTCCTGGGATCGAGTCCCACATCGGGCTCCTTGCTCGGCGGGGAGCCTGCTTCTCCCTCTGCCTCTGCCTGTCACTCTGTCTGCCTGTGCTGGCTCACTCTCTCTCTCTAACAAATAAATAAATAGAATCTTTAAAAAAAAAAAGGAAATAAAAGGTATACGGACTTGGAAGGAAGAAATAACCTGTCTTTGCTTACAAATAACATGACTCTTTCTGTAGGAAATCCCAAAGAATCACAACAAGAAGAGAAAAAAAAATCCTGTGCTTATAGCAAGTGATGATAGCAAGGTTGCAAGATACAAGTGAATACACTAAAGTAATTGCTTTCTATATCCAAGCAATGAACAGTTAGAGTTTGAAATTTGAAACACAGCGCCATTTATATTAGCACCGAAAAGAAAAGAAAAACCCAATTATAAATTATAAAAACAGATGTACAAGATCTATATGATGAAAACTACAAAACTCTGATGGAAAAAAATCAAAACCTAAATAAATGGAGCGGTATTCCGTGGATAAGCAGTCTCAATATTGTCAAGATACTTCTTTCCAATTTGATCAGCAGATTCAACTCTATCCTAATAAAAATCTCCACCAGCTATTTTTTGATATCAACAAATTGATTCTAAGGTTTATCTGGAAAAACACCCTGAGTAGCCCAGTTAATATTTTTTAAAAAGAACAAATTCAGAGATCTAACACTATCTGACTTTAAATCTTTCTATAAAGCTGTAGTGGTGAGGTATTGGTGAAAAAAATAGAAAAATGGATGGATGGCACAAAATAAAGAGCCCATATATAGACCTACATAAATATAATCAACTCATTTTTGACAGAGGAGCAAAGGCAATTTAGTAAAGTAAGGATAGTATTTTTAATAAATGTTGCTAGAACAATGCAAAAAAGAAATGTATGCAAAGAAGAAAAAAAATCAACACAGAACTTACTCCTTTCACAAAAATTAACTCAAAATGGATCATAGATCTAAATGCAAAGTATGAAACTATAAAACTCTTAGAAGATAAAATGGGAGAAAATCTAGGTGATCTTGTATTTGGCAACAAGTTTTTAGATTCAACCCCAAAAGCAAATCCATGAAGGAAAAAATCAATAAATGGGACTTCATTAAAATTAAAAGCTTTTGCTCTACAAGAAACACTGTTAAGAGAAGGAAAAAACAAGCCACAGACTAGGAGAAAAAATGTTTTTTAAAAGATTTTACTGATTGACTGATTGATTTGAGAGACAGAGCATGCATGTGGGGAGGGGCAGAGGGGGAAGGAGATGCAGAGGGAGAGAGATCTTAAACAGACTCCCTTTAGAGCCTGGAGCCGGCCCTGGGGCGGGATCTCATGACCCTGAGATCATGACCTCAGCCCAAACCAACAGTTAGTCGCCCCTAGGAGAAAATATTTATTCTCCTAGTGATTAAGAATTTATGTACAAAAGGTACAAAGAACTCTTAAAACTCAATAATAAGAAAACAACCTAATTTTTAAAGTGGGCAAAAGATCTGACTGAACCTTGCCAAAGAAGATATAGATGGCAAATAAGCACACAAAAAGATGCTCAACGTCCTATATCATTAGGGAATTGCAAACTAAAACAAAAATGACACATAGATTAGATGGCCAAAATCCAAAACAATGAGGACACCTTATACTGGTGAGGATTTGGAGCAACAGGAACTCTTCAGAGCTGGTGGAATGCAACATAGTACAGACACTTCAAAAGACAGTTTGGCAGCTAAGATTTCTACCAATCGCTATTTTGTCTTTTGTTTTTGAACTTTAAGTACATATTGCTAAGTGAAAGAAACCAGTAAGAAAAGGCTACATACTGTATGATTCCAACTATATGACATCTTAGAAAAAAACTATAGAAACAATAGAAAAATCAGTGGTCACCAAGGTTTCCAGGGGAAGGCAGGATGAGTAGGTGAAGCACACAGGGTTTTTAGAGCAGCAAAACGGGTCTGTATGATGCTCTCATGGTGGATAAATGATACGGGGATACATGATGATATATGAAACCAGGAAACATGCTGGATACAAATATACATTTGTCCAAACCCATAAAATGTACAGCAGAGTGAACCGTAATGTAAACTAAAATGATGTATCAACATTGGCTCATCAATTGTAATAAATGTACCACACTAATGCAAAATGTAATAGGGGATACTTTGGAGGTTTGGGGAGGGAAAGTATATATGGGAATTCTTACTCTCTACTCAATTTTTCTATAAACCCACAACTTCACTAAAAATAGCCTATTAGTTAATATGTATTTTATATATCACTGTATATAATGATACAACATGTTTTGGGACATTTCAAAATTATTTTTATATTGTAATATCCACTGTTAGAATGAACTCTCCTCTCCACTCAAATATATTATACATTTATACTTATACATTTACATATAAATTTGTGTAAATGTCTTTATTTTCTTAAAGACTTTATTTATTTGAGAGCATGAATGCACAAGTCAGGGGGCGGGGCAGAGCGAGAGGGAGAGAGAAACTTAAGCAGACTCCATGCTGAGTGTGGAACCCAATGCCGGGCTCGATATCACAATCCATGAGATCATGACCTGAGCCAAAACCAAGAGTCAGATGCTTAAGCAACTGAGTCATGCAGGCACTCCTGTGTTTATCTACTTTAAAACCTCTATTTGTTTCTCAGTGCTGTTTACAAAAAAAGCCATATTCACTCTTATGCTTGTAGAACCTACTGCAGTGCCTAGTCCATAGCACATACCCAATAAATATTTGCTAAGTCAATATTTGTTGACAGATATGTCAAATATTGAATGTAGATGACTATGAATGCACTAAAATGCGCTATCATGTAACAGACATATTTCTCCATCTTATTTGTAAGGTTCTAATGACAGGCATTTCTTTTTTTTTTTTTTTTTAAGATTTTATTTATTTGTCAGAGAGAGTGAGCACAGGCAGAAAGAGAGGCAGGCAGAGGCAGAGAGAGAAGCAGGCTCCCTGCCGAGCAAGGAGCCCGATGTGGGACTCGATCCCAGGACGCTGGGATCATGACCTGAGCCGAAGGCAGCCGCTTAACCAACTGAGCCACCCAGGAGTCCCATGACAGGCATTTCTAAATGCTTGCTGTTATCAGGACACAAGGTGACTTTAGCATTCTCCTGGTATGTCAGACCGAGCACTCTGATCTCCGTTCAGCTTGTTAGAGTAGGTGGAAAATCATAAAGAGAGTTAAACAGTAAGGGATACACCAGATGTGGATTAAAAGGCAGAGTTGCTTATTTAAATTCTATTTCCCCAGGTTCTTGACAACAAAATAGAGAATTGCTGGAAGCTATTTGGAAGGCTTTTTAAAATTTTCAGTAGTGTGATTATTAATAAATGCCCTAATAGTATTATTATTATTATTATTCCTTAACAAAGAAAACATGTATTTTTCAGTTCGTCTTTGAGTAAACCTGAGTTTCTATCTGAAAACAGACCATTGAGCTCTGCCCGATTGTGAAGAGATATTAAAAGCCATTTGAATCAACTACAGTATCGATATATTGGTGTTGCAAATATCCAATTATCTATATTCATTGTAAAAACCACGAATAAAACAAAAACAATACCTAAAAGATGGCTACGAGGGATTCAGGCTTTAAGAAGCTGATTTCATGAACTGCAAAGACAGAGAAATAGAATTCATTAAAAACTCTGTACTTAATAGAGGATTAAAATTTACCAGGACAGGGACTTGCCACTGAAGAGTATCATCTCAGCTTCCTTTCTTGGGTTTGTAAGACTCCAAAATTGTGTCCAAATTTGCCTATCAAGAAATGTCGCTGCATTGCAGAAACACGTGGATTTCCAGCCTGGGCCAGACTGAACGTTGCCTAGGAAACCATGACTGGTTTCTGCTACAGCTAAAAGGGAAAATGTCTGTTCCTGAGGCAAGAAAGGCGTCAGAATTCTGTCTCTGGCCCTTTGTTGGTTTCTGCAATCCCTCTGCTTACCTGCCTTCTATCCATAGCTCCCATTTGACCTGATTCTGTGTGGTTCCTGATTCCCAGATGTTCAAATTTGACTCCTTCACTATCTAGATAGAAGGATAAACAAAAAAACCTAATGACTGAAAAGTTGTTTGGTTTTATCTATATAATATTTTTATTTACTTGTTTTGACCCATGTTTAAAGATCAGGATCTATCTCATAAAAACCTTTACACCTTTCCTTTGTGAAAAATTGGAATATCTGTCAATGATTAAAACCATCATTTCTCCTGGAGCAATCTTCTGGGACAGAATGGCTCATGCCTACTTAAATGATAACGTGTTTTCTAGTTTGCCACAATCCCCACTATTCCCTATTACTCCAACAGTGAGGCTGATTATTAGGTTTTCATTTAGCACTCTACTCTTACTTTTGTTTTCCTTTATGGTGCAGAGGTATTTCTCGCTTCTTATGTATTTATAAGAAGTGGCAAAATGAGATATGAGAGGTTTAAGAATTTCTGGGGAAAAAAATACGTTCTTTGGAGGAAACAAAGACTACTTCTATATGTTTATCATGGAAAATGAGTATACACAGAAAGAACAGACCTAGCCCATCCACTCTCTTATATCTCATGTCTAATAGTTACCGTTGCAATTTGTGACTTCTGCCTTAGTTCTCAGATATCTGGCTTTTCTTGGAGGGGATACTGTGCTCTGGGTTTATCACCAGTCCTAGCTTGCTATATCCCATTTCCTTAATCCGCCCCTGCCTACAGACCGAGGCGATCATACATCTAATAGTAAAGGTTCTGGGTGGCTCTAATTAGCTCCTCCTCATTATCTACAAATAAGCTGATTTCCACAGATGGGCCATAACATTTCCTTCTAATTTAGTAATAAATGCTAGATAGTCCCTGATTCTTAGTATAAAAGAATCCGGATATCCCAGCTCACTTAGCTCCCTAATCATTTAATTTTCTTTGTAATTGTGGTTATGTGTAGATTATGCCATAAACATCAACTAATTTAGCCATCAGTTTGGTTTTGTTGGTTTGCTTATGAAAAAGAAGGAAAGGGAAGGACAGGAGGGAAATGATAGGGAAAGGAACACAAATGCCACTTGGCAAACTGTAAATTATCATTTGTTGGCCTCTGTCCTGGTGGGTAGGGCTCTACTTCCTCTCCCATTGGTAATAGTCTCCTGGAGACAAGGCAAAAGTTCACTTCCATTTTCTGCACTCTGTTTAATGAATTGATCCTTCAAAAAAATCCTAGATTTTTTTAAGGACCTCATATTTTAGAAAGGAAAGCCAGGCAACAGACCTGTATGCAGTCCTGCGATGTTAGCCAAGGCTTGGATATACCAAAATCTCATTAGGAGGAGGTGCAGACCAAGGTTACCCTGGTGGTCTCAGACCAAGAGCCTTCAGAGAAAGCTTTCCAGGTCCTAGGTAGCCTCCTATGGTCAAAGCATCAAGTGAGTAAAGGGACCTTAGCCTAAAGGGGACTGAAGCTAAATGGGTTTAAGTCTTTGTCCCTCAAATGTAAAAGGATTAGGATAGTTGGCTGCATTGGGTTTGAATAAGCATGCTGGATGGGTGGAGATGAGGCAGCGAGCTGGCAGCTGGGCTCCTCTGGTAGCACAGAGAAGAGTCAAAACTAGAGGTGAACGGTGCGGTCCAAGACGAAGCCCGAGCCACTTCCCCGGGGTGGTACAAAGATACTGCGGCCATGCCCTCCAGCTGGCTGCCGCTGCTATCTCCACCCAAGCCTGCTAACCCGAGGGCTGTTTCTCTCCAGATAGACAGCAATGACCCCGCACAGCAGCAAGTGGCCAAGGGGAGCTCCCAGCTCCCTTTTTCGGCACAGGTGACAGTGTGGCATCCCCCTGACTGCTCTTCCTTCCTCCTCTGGACCAAGCAATGAAAGGACAGGACAACAAGAAATTCCTTCTTGCATTAGCTGGTAAGAGTGTTTCCCTCATCAGACACACCCACAACGTAAAGAATCTGTCTCAGCCAGGCAGGCTGGGTCCTAGCCCCCGGCCATCGACCCTCTGTCACCTATTCCTAAAACATCCCCTGAGAACTCACCCAGACAACACATTTTAGCACCCCCCCCACCCCCTTTGGGGCTTTCCCATTTGAAGAAATAATAAGCTCGCTCTCCAGTTTTCTTTAACAAACTAAGCATGTGACAGACAAGGTCTCAGATGTTTTCTTTGCCTATTTCCTCCAAAATCGAAGTCTGTGGTTAAGTAAGCTCTTCAAGACCGTTTTTGCTTCAGACCGTGGGCTCACACAGCTCTCTGTATAACACCCTACATTTTGTTGTTTGTTTTTTTCCTGCGGAGCGTAAGAAATCAGAATAAAATTGTACATAAATGAGGTGTAAGGAATCTTCCCAGGGTCCTGCACCTGCACCTGCACCCAAGGTCAAGGACTTCTGAACCTGCTGTCACCAAACATACGCCTGAAACCAAAGCCGTGGCATGTTAGGTGGTAAACTTAGTGCTGTGCGCTCGGCGACAGCCTCTTTTCTCGTACAGGACATAATTACACAGTCTGCTCGCCTTGGCCACAATATTCTAATTCTCCTGTATGTCACCATTCCCTCCGTGGCCCCCCGTAGCCATGGAAGCAGCCCGGACCGGAAGGTGTGAGGTGCTCAACTTGGGGGGAGGGCAGAGGGCAGAGGTAGAATGAGCTGGGCTAGAACTACAAGTTGACCCATCCTAGCTAACCAGCCTGGGCGGACACTCTGCAGTTATTACTATTTGAAAAGTAATAACTAATGGACATGCATGTGTGGAATGTAAAGGAGACACCCAGTAACTGACCTGAGTAACTATGGCTGCTGATTCTGTAAAATCAGTTAATACAAATTATTAACATTCTGAGTACTCAGTTGATGATCTACTCGATATGTGTTCAGAATGATACACTCAGGATGTATCTGTGGTTTCTCATCGTGATCTAAGGGAACCCAGATGCCTTGTCAGTTGGGATCTTCAGACCTCACTGAGGGAATGCTCTGTAGGTCTTTGACTAATATGCCTGATTAGGAAAGACAAGAGTCTGAGTATTTTCAGAAAAAGGCTGACATGATGTAGTAGGTTGAATTCAGCTTCTGAAAGGGAAATGAAATGATAAGATATGCATCTTAGAAAGAGCAAAGACTGCAGGTTAGAGAATGGGGCAGAGGAAGAAAAGAACACATGTGGGAAGATAAATTAGGAAGCCACGGCCAGATTTCAGATTTGAACTAAGTTATCGGCTATAGGGGGAGAAGTGGGCTGATGACAGAATGGTCCAGAAAGGAGAATCTACTCTACTCCTGATGGATGAAGGCAAGGAAGGAATACCAGATGATTTTGCAATTTCTATTATGGAGCAATTAGGTAAATACTGACTTCACTTACTACGAGGAGGCACAAGCTTGGGGAGTAATATAATTAGTTTAGAATTTACTTTAAATTGGATCCTTACATCGTCACTGAGTTTATTCATCTGGGAACAAAGAGACATTTCTTTCTTCTTAGCTATTTTTGTCATGCATTTTAAGACTGCCCCAATGATTTAACTACCATGCATCACCAAGAATAAATGCATATATAAAAAATAAAGTCTTTTGTTCTCATACAAATATATAAGGTGACTGAGTCTACAGTTAAGCAACACCTAGAAATCATGACTAAGAAAATAGGATATTGACATAGGACTTGAAGATTTACAGTCAGGGGTCAGTGAAACTGGTAAACATCAGATTCGGAGAAGTGAGTGATTTATAGTTCTCCATTCTTTTAAGATTTATTTATTTATTTATTTTAGAGAACATGAGAGAGAGAGCATGAGCAGTAGGAGGGGCAAAGGGAGAGGAAGAAGGAAAATCCTTGTGCAGGCTCTGTGCTGAGCCGGAGCTGGATGTGGGGCTTGATCCCCCAACCCTGAGATCATGACCTGAGCCAAAATCAACAGTCGGACACTTAACTGACTGAGCCACCCAGGCACCCCTTTATTCTCCATTTTCATTTGTTTGAATATATTTCAGAGATCCAACTATAAAATATTAAGAAGGGTGCCTGGGTGGCTCAGTGGCTTAAGCCTCTGCCTTTGGCTGAGGTCATGATCTCGGGGTCCTGGGATCGAGTCCCACATTGGGCTCTCTGCTCAGCAGAGAGCCTGCTTCCTCCTCTCTCTTTCTCTCTCTGCCTCTCCGCCTACTTGTGATTTCTCTGTGTGTCAAACAAAATCTTAAAAAAAAAATCTTTAATAAAAAAAGAATGTCCTAAAGGAGAAAGAGAGGAAGGTAACAAGACATCAGCAGTGACATTTGTTTTTTGTAAATGGTAACTTGGAAAAATATTTAAAAGTCTGCTATTTTATTGGTAGAATGGAATAGTGATACACAATTGATATAAAACAAATAAAGTAATTTAGAACAATCATTATAATTCCAAAAAATATTCATTTGTAAAGAGTCTGACCAGAAGCCCTTTTCTCAGTGCTATTTTCAGTCATTTTCATATTTTCAGTAAAATTTTTATTTTTTTAAAAGATTTTATTTATTTATTTGAGAAAGAGAGAGAGAGAACACAAGAGAGGGGAGGGAGAGGGAGAAGCGGCTCCCCACTGAGCGAGGAGCCCGGCAGGGGGCTGGATCCTGTGACTCCAGAATCATGACTTGAGCTGAAGGCAGACACTTAACCGACTGAGCCACCCAGGCATCCCTTTAGTGACATTTTTAAAAACACTTTTCAGTAATAGAAGTGATACCCTCACATAAGGCCATAATTGCATTTCCAACAATGAATTAAAATCATCACCTTCTATGTTTTTTCCTAACTGTGAGCTCCTGAACACAGAGACCATGTCTTGCTTGACAAGCACTGTGCCTGGCACCGCTCTTCCTTCCTCCTCTGGACCAAGCAATGAAACTCTGGGCCTCAGCCAGAGTTTACCCAGTGGAGGAAGAAAGGAAAATTAGCATGCATCAAAAATATGAAGCAATGTCTGCCTTCCTGGATAAAGAAACCTCATGTTCAGCAATTTAGCAATTAATATCTCTGAAAATACTGGAACTTTTTCTTTATTAATGTAGCATGACCAAGTTTCGGATAGCTTTGAAAATAAAGAAAATTACTGCATCCACAATCCCACCATGCAGATACAAGAAGCATTTTGGATACAAGTTAGCATTTTTTTTTTTTTTTAATTTGTCAGAGAGAGAGAGAAAGAGTGAGCACAGGCAGACAGAGTGGTAGGCAGAGGCAGAGGGAGAAGCAGGCTCCCTGCCGAGCAAGGAGCCCGATGTGGGACTTGATCCCAGGACGCTGGGATCATGACCTGAGCCGAAGGCAGCCGCTTAACCAACTGAGCCACCCAGGCATCCCACAAGTTAGCATTTTGATTCAGGGAAGAATAGTATAAGCATTGTTAGAATTAATTTATAATGTACTTAAAAGCATGCATTTTTTGAAATACCCAGATTTTTTTAAATTGACAGTGTTGTGGGTAGCCCCCTCCATTATGACAACTTGAAAGAAAAGACATTTTAAAGATAACTTTTTATTTTTTTTAATTTTATTATTTATTTATTTATTTGACAGAGAGAGGCAGGGAGGCAGGCAGAGAGAGAGAGAGAGGGAAGTAGGCTCCCTGCTGAGCAGAGAGCGGGATGCAGGGCTCAATCCCAGGACCCTGAGATCATGACCTGAGCGGAAGGCAGAGGCTTAACCCACTGAGCCAGCCAGGGATCCCTTAAAGATAACTTTTTAAAATGCAGATCGTGAATGTGAAAGGGGAGGAAAGATTGTTTGCCAGCCTCTCTGAATGGGAGAGAGATGATGCTCCTCCCAGCATTTCTCGAGTCTAGGATGGAGCTTCTTTATTTGTATAGTTTATGAGAATATGGATAGAGGAAAGCCAGTGCTGTTGTAACCCATAAACAGCTAAGTCAATTGACCTGTAACATAAAACATCTCAAATAGACTATTTGAGAGCCTCTGGCCTGGGGTTTGACATAGCCATGCTCTTCTAGAGATGGTAATCGGGGGACTATAGTGAACTTGGCCATGAAATATTATTCAGCTTTTAAAAAGAAGGAAATAAAAAATAAATAAAAAGAAGGACATCATGTTAAGTAATATAAGCCAATCACAAAAGACAAATACTGTGTGATTCCACTAGGCTGGAGTGTCTAAAGCAGTCACACTCATAGAAAGTGGGACTGGTGGTTGCGGTGGGTGTGGGGGCTGTAGAGATTAGCAAGGTAGGTCGTGGTTTGATGGATACAGAGTTTCAGAATTGCAACATGAAAACACTCCATACATGTGCTGCATAACACTGTTGTGAATATACTTAACACTACTCAACTGGACACACAAATGGTTAAGGTGATGATAAAAAAAAAAAAAACAGAGAAAATTGGAATCAGCAGACAAAGCCAGTGGCTTAGAGTCCTCTAATAAAATTTAGTATTATTTAGAGGCAAGGGACATTGCTAAATCATTCGAGGCCCAATTCTCCTAGGATATTAAATTATTCTACCTTTTTTTGTACCTTCCCCGTCCCCCACATGAAATTTATGTGGCTCTGGGACAAGGAGCCTGAGACTCAGGAGGCCTGGTCCTTAGTCCAAGCTCAGTGGCTAGCCTAGCTGGGATCCAGGCAGTTGCTAGACCTCCTGGAACCTCTCCTTGGCCTAAGACCCTGTCATCTTCCCCGCTTGCCAAGTCTGTTCTGGCAGGGAAGGGCCACACCAGTCCACAGAGCTGCGCCAGCAAATGGGGTCCTTGTCAGGTTTACATTTTACTCAGTAAAGCCTATTTTTATGTTACTGAAGCATGGATATACGTATACTAATTTATAGAATAAAGAGCATTTACTAAGTGCTAACCACTCTGCTTAGCACTTTGCATATTCAGAATCTCCCCCGCAGGATTTGGGCCAGAAAAGTAACTTTCCCAAAATCACGCAGCTTGTACATTTCAGACTTGAACTCACCTTTTCTGCCCGCAAAGGCCATGCTCTGAACCACTAAGCTATAGTGTTTATACAGGAGAAGAGAGAAATTGCATAAAACACACAAATTCTAAGAAAGTCTGTAGAAAATTATAAGAAGTCCTGACATAATGGGCTCTTCTATAAATTCACCTTTCATTCCATTCATCCTGGTGAAACCACTAATTTGGCTCCGTCTCAAACTCTAACTTCCCAAACTCTAACTCCAGCCTTGCTCCTCAACAGCACAGAAGTGTGCATGTACGGACTCAGTGCAGCACTGAATTCAGCCACAAAATTGAATTCATGACAGGTTTTAATCCAGTCTCAAAATTCTTAGTTTACTATCAGAGAAGACTTCGTACCTCAATAGAAACAAATTACTCATGTGCGTTTTATGAAAGGGCTAAATGCAAGTGCTTTGAAGAGAAATTATCAAGAATGTGCAGACTGTTTCAAGTTATACAAAGGAAACACACACTGTTTTGTGATTTGCCCAATTTGATGCTTTTTTAAGGTAGCCACTCATAGATTTGAACGTAAACACACAGCAGTTTGCTGAAATGAGTATATTCTAAGAATATTTTTCGTAGGTTGATTTCTGGCCTGCTTGAAGCACTCCGTTCCAAGGAGATAAGAAAAATAACAATGTTCCTGGAAATAGAAAATGCTAATTAAGTGATATCAGTTCATATAAAGATCAGCTTAAACTAATCTGTGGCTGGAACTACTAAAAGAGTTGTTAATATTAAAGGAACATCATTTTTATCCCAATACTCGTAGTATTTTTTTAATGTCTAAAATATTTGTCTTTTATGGGTTTGCTTTTAAATAATCATAGTTTAAAATACATTATAAATTTGTAATGGCATATTAACATACATTAATGGGCAACAAAAGGCAAAACCTTAGGCCTGGCTAAATGCAATTTTTGCCTACTCTGCTATGGGCATTCCATGGGGTTAAAACAGACCAGAGAAAACCAATCCATGCCGAACACTCCCAGTCCAAACAGGGGCTCCCAGCCTGCAGTGGGCCTCCATGGTGCTCAGTAATTACAGCCCCCTTCATCTCCCAGATGATGATTTCATACCTTTTCCTCGATCATCAAACTTCTAGTTACCTCCAGTAACACCTGCCTCAGGTTCACTCTCAGCTGGTGACCTTGACTTTGCTGCCTACTTCACTGAGAACATAGCAGTTGGGAAGAACTCACTTACTCATACAGCAGACTCAGGCCCCGGTACCCAGCCTCTTCCCGTGTGTGCTCCTAGCCAAGGCCAACCCCTCCTCTTGGGCACTAGATCCCAACCCTTTCACCAGCATTGTTCCTGCATCACCTGGTTTTCCCAATTTACTGACTTACTCCTTTAAGCCTACAAACATACTATTCTTGTTCCCATCTTAAAAGAAAATAAAATTCTCTTAACCTCCCTTCCCCCTTGTGGAGGAAGAAAAAGTTTCCTCTGCCCTTCAAGATTCTTCTGGGTGATGTGAGAATTAAATTAACATGAAACAGATTAACAGGGCAAAAAAAAAAATTAATTCATATGCACAGAGGTCTCATAGATATGGGACCTAAGAAGTACCAAGGTGGGCAGCTTTTATACTGTCTAGACAAAGGAACATAAGTTTAGGAGGAACTGACAGGACAAAGAAAACTTATGTTTGGGACTATCAGTTACCAAGGAATCTAAACAGAATTTGGGCTGGGGTGGTAAATTAGTAAAAGTAACAAGGTTTGTTTATGTAGGCTTCTTTGGCCCTGAATTCCCTGTCTCTGATGATAAGGATGTCTCTCTTCCTCCCGATGTCGGGAGGGTACCTTTCACATGGGAGATTTATAACCTCCTTTCTAGAGACCTTGGACAGTCAGGCTGTTTTTGTTATACAGGCTGTTTCTTACATAACGTTAATTAAAAATAATCATTATGTCATTGTGGCATATTTTGGGGCATCCTGCCCTGGGCTCCCACACTTTCTAGCTAACTTCTCATTTTCTGCTTCCCTTTATTTATAATGAAACCCCTTCTCTGATTCCCCTCTTAGTCTTTCTTAACCACTCAAAGCAGCCTTTGTCCCTATCCCTCAGCCAAGGTCACCAATGTTCTGCACAACAAATGGTCAAATATCTTACTTGATTTATCAACTATCTCTGACACAGACAATGTGTTTTGAGTCCTCCCTTGAAACACTCTTCCCCCTCGGCTTCCAGAACCTCCCACTCTCCTCCTTTTCTTCCTGCTTCACTGACTCTTCCTTCTTAGGGTCCTGTATGAATTCTTCCTATACTGTAGGCTTCAATTTTCAAACCTCTTTTCCTCCTTAGCTTCGCCTTCTCCACCAGAGACAGTTTCCAAGCCTGGAAATGGATATCTCCTGCCTGGCCCACTCCCTCCAACTCCAGACCCATAAATCTAAATCCCCATCCAACATCTCAGTTTAGACGTATATAAGGAATCTCAAATGTAACAAGCCCCAAATCAAACTCGTCTTCCATCCCCCAAACCTTTTTCTCCTAAATTTTCTCCATCTGAGTAAATGGCAACTTCATCCTTCCTATTGTTCAGGCACAGACTACAGAGCTAGACTTGCCTTTCCTCCTTTTTCTCATACCCCATCTTCTCTCCACAGAGAAATTCTACCACCTCTACCTTCAAAATGGATCCAGAAAGCTGACCACTTCTCATTTCTCAGCTATGTCACTCTGGTTCAAGCCTCAACCCTTGTATTATTCAATAACCTCCGAAAGAGTCTCTTGGCTTTCACTCCTGCTCCACACAGTCTATAGTAAGATGGTGGGAATTTTCTGCCCAAACCCCTCACAATGACCCCCAGAGTAAAAGCTCAGGTCTTTTCAATGGTGCACGACCTACTTCTCTTTCTTCTCTGACTCTATCTCCTGTGTCTGCCTCTCTTGTTCACTCTAAGCTAGTCATACTCACCTCTTCATTGTTCTCTCTGTTCAGAGCTTCCTTTCCCCAGATTCCTATATGGTGCTTCCACCACCTCCCTCTGGACTTTGCTCAAATGTCAAAGGGACTTTTATCCCTTCTAGGTTCTCAGCTGGGTCTCTGTAACAAAAGACAGATTGAGGGGCACCTGGGTGGCTCAGTGGGTTAAAGCCGCTGCCTTCGGCTCAGGTCATGATCCCAGGGTTGTGGGATCGAGCCCCGCATCGGGCTCTCTGCTCTGCGGACAGCCTGCTTCCTCCTCTCTCTCTGCCTCTCTGCCTACTTGTGATTTCTGTCTGTCAAATAAATAAATAAAATCTTTAAAAAAAAAAAAAAAGACAGATTGACTAGAGAAAAGCATACCTATTAGCCAGAAGAGGGATGCCTGGGTGGCTTAGTCCGTTAAGCATCTGACTCTTAATTTCAGCTCAGGTCATGATCTCAGGGTGGTGAGATCAAGCCCCACACTGGGCTTGATCTGTGGGGCTCTGTGGGGGAGATGCTTGGGATTCTCTCTCCCTCTCTCCCCTGTGCCCTGCTTGTTTGCTCTCTCTCTCTCTCTCTCAAATAAATAAATAAATCTTAGGAAGGAAGGAAGGAAACAGAAATGAAGACATAAAGCAAGGTTAAGCCTGACTGTTTTTCACTCTGGGTTTGATGAAGACTGGTAAGACAGATGGTACCAGCTAAGGGTTATAAACTGGGGGAACTTAACAAAGCCTGTTTGTTTGGATTCCTCTCTGAGTCCTGGTGTCTTTGGAGATAAGGACGCCACTTTCTTCCGGGTTAGAGGAATGCCTTGTGACCTGCCTTGGGGGAGGCCCCAGGGTCATTCTAGCACCTGCCATTTCAGAAGTTCCTTTGGCTTAAAATATTCAACATGCTGCGGTGCCATATTCTGGGATAGTGGGTCTCAAACACTGTCACTACCCCATTTAAAATTCCAACCCACAGCCCCTGCACCCTCCCCATCCAACAATCATGTTCCTCTTCTACCTAACATATTATTTTACTTATTTATATATTTATTTTTCAGTTGTCTGACTCTCCCAACCAAATGTCAACTCCCTAGGGCTAAGGCTTTTTTTTTTTTAATGTGTTACTCACAGCTGTATCTCCAGCACCTAGAACAGAGTCTACCACAATTATTTACTGAATGAAAGAAAGAACTAGTGGATGAGCCACAGATAGTGATGTGGACATATTTTATTATACATTACTATACACCTGGCACTCTGGGTCTATCTTCTCATTTAACCCTTGCATTTAGGTAACAATTGTTACTGTCATTATTTTGCAGACGAGAAAAATCAAGCCACAAATTGGTGACTACCCAATATCATGCAGCCATTAACGACAAAATTAGTTACCAAACCCAAGTCTGTGTGGCCCCAAAGCTCCTGTATTCACAACTTCATAGTTCTGGCTTCAATTCACACCATCAACAGATAAGCAGCCACCATATCTCAAATCCATATCAAGGTTGGGGCACCTGGGTGGCTCAGTGGGTTAAAGCCGCTGCCTTCCTTCGGCTCAGGTCATGATCAGGTCCTGGGATCGAGCCCCGCATCGGGCTCTCTGCTCTCAGGGAGCCTGCTTCCCTTCCTCTCTCTCTCTCTGCCTGCCTCTCTGCCTGCTTGTGATTTCTGTCAAATAAATAAATAAAATCTTAAAAAAATTATTAAAAAAAAAATCCATATCAAGGTTTAAGTGGTCCCCAGACAGGGTACGAGAGCCATGCCATAGGCATGAACTTCACCTAACCCCTTGTACAGCCTGTTGTGAGCCACGTGTTTTCAGTACCATTTCAAACATCTGGATATTTGGACCAATCTGGATGATCCGTTTACCAAAGACTTTCTGCAGGTTAACATCTGTGCTAAGCGGTGTTCATATTCTCCTTTCCAGACATCTGCCTTCAATAAGAAGGGAAGTTGACTCTTTAAGAAGAAAGGAAGGAAGAACAAAATTCTTCAGAGAGCTGTAGGTTGTCTTTATAGAATGTTTCTGATAGAACAGACAAGAAGCCCATGACCGCATCACCTCTGGAAGGACAAATGAGGGATTGGGAACAAATAAAGAGAAAGGACCTCTCACTCATACGACCTGTACCTTTTGAAGTTCTATGCCGTAAGGATTAAGTAGCTTCTGAAAATAAGCAAAATAACAATGGCAGTGCGCCCTGTGTGTCCTCCCACCCAGAGGGTAGTGAAGAGGACACACCCGACGGTCCTACCCCAAGGTCCTACCCCACGGTCCTAAGTGTACCCAGGCCCTGAGCACTCAGTCAAGGTCATTCAGGTTTGCTCTGGGCCTCAGTTCCACCATCTGCAATAGGAAAGATAATGATTAGAGCTTGCCTGACTTTATAAGCGGGGTCCATTGTGAGATTCTAAGTGTAAAACCTTCTACAAACATCTGTATTCCTTATCATTTGGGGGACGTAGCAGAGTATACTGTCTCCATATATCATAATAAGTTCCTAGAAGTAAGAAAATTGGTGGAAAATCTGCTGTTTGGTCTCAAACAATTTTATTTTAAATGCAAAGAGGATAAGCAAGATTATCATCTGCATCATTCCAGATCCTCTGTTCTTTGGTCTTAGAATTACACCAACTCTGGTCATCCTTCCCCAGACGTCACAAGGCCTTTCATCCTTACAATGTGCAGACGAGCTGGAACCTGGAGAACTGGAGAGATTTGAAACTCATTTCTAGAATCAAATAATGGCTAATTTTCAGTTATGTAATACACGGCTCTGAATTTTAAAATGCTGAAGTTACCCATTAGGTTCTAGATGTAGCCTTGCCTTGAGACACATAACGAGTGTCTGAAAAACCATGAGAAAAAAATGCAAAATAACCTATTTATGGTTATTGGTAAGAGAATAAAAACAATGCGTGATGAGTGGAATTCATGAGCCACACACTGAGTATTCCACAAAGTGATGTGAAACGACATTTCTCAAGAAGAGGCAACTGGGCTGCTTTATAGGCCAGTTTACCTAAATAGCACAGTATTAAAACAAACAAATAAACAAACAAAAACTAAGTGCAGAGGGTGTGAATTTCTGAACTGTTTTGGAGCCTATTATTTGGTGAGGAAATGCTAAGTCCTAATATGTTTAAAACACCATAGACGGTTCACAGTTTGGGGAAAAACTTTTTTTAGAGCTTCATTTCTTCATTTTTCCTTTCTTCTGATTCTTTTCCTCCTTCACTTTCATCTTGGTATTTGTAGGAAGTGGGTATTTCTTGGCCTCCAAATCGTGTCCTTTCAGACCCCAGAAATCAAAGCCAGGCGCCTATCTTAACCCAGGGGAAGACCCCGCCCCCTCCCCACCCCCTCCAGTTCCCTGGGGGTTTCCCCAAACCCGGTGGAAGAACAGGGGAAGATCAGCAGGTCCCTGTGGGTCTGCCAGGTTCTGAGCTCACTGGGGCCTGTGGTCCTCTGTGGCCGTGGCCTGGGCGGCTCCTCCACCCACAGGGCCGTGGGAAGGTCAAGGGAAAGGATTTGCAAAAGCGCTCATGTAAACTAATGCAGCACAGGAAAGAGTAGGATTATTACTATGAAAAATTAATTAGAAAAGGGGGCAATCTTCTCATCATTTCCTCATTTCCCTTTTCTCACTTCCTCTTTCTCTGCCCTCCCCGCCCATCTTTCTCTCCTTCCCCACTCTGCTTTCTCAATGGGGAACACACACAAGGTAGGAAGAGCCCTGGGTCTTGAATTGTTAAAACAGAACAAAGTTTAAGAGTCCATATAAGCTACGCCCAAATTACTGAGAAATGTGAAATGAAAACCAGCTCAGCCCTAGATTCCAGGAAAATGCTACATTTGGGGTTTACTTGCCACTTTGTGTTTTCACATGGGTCAAGTCTTCAAGCTTTGGTCATTAGTCTTCCGCTTCCTAATGCAAAGAAGTAAATGCTGACTCGTGTCATTTGCCTCAGATACCACCGGAAATGGCATCTTCTCCGCAGCGGCTGGCTCTCGAAACTAGCAGCGCGCAGAGGTGAACTTATCTGCCTAGCAGCCGGGGCTCTGGGCTCTCCGAACCTGGCCCTCGGATCCACAGCCGACAAAGGAATCTGTCCAGGGAAGAGATCTAGAGTCAACTGAGAGGTACATTTTTTAATCACCAGTTACTTTAATGAGTAAGTACTCTGCAGTTTTCCCATTTGATTTTAAGCATTAATTTCACATTTCTGAGCAGCCTTTCTTAGGCTCCTCCCTTCTTGGGCACTTACTCCAGAGCGGAATCACCAACCCAACCCCTTCACCCTACCCCCACTTAACTGGACAGCCAGAACGAGACAGCTGTTATTTTGTAATGAGAAGGATTCATGATTGATAAACTACTCTATCTCTGAAAACGTACAGTAAAGGGAGACAGACAGTTGTGAACAGGAGAAAGGACAAGAAGCATCTGTTGCCTGTGCAGTCTTGTAGGTTGTGGTTGAGCACAGAGGCTTGGCGTCAGTCTTGACTCCCAGCTCTGCTTTTTAATAAAAAAGATGACCTTGGGTGGATGACTCAATCTTCCAAACAATTTTCCAGTTGTGTAAAAAGGAGAAAAAGAAAATACCGATGTCTCAGCGTTCTTAGGAGGAGTGAAGAGATAGCTGAAACATGGAGCACACGGGGTGAAGTGGACACTAAACATTACGGAATAACAGGTGAAATTAGTGTTTCTAAATAATAAACTAAGGCCTCCATTCAACTGGAAAGCTCTTTTAACTAGTGAAACCCATCCCTCAAAGGTGCTGAGGTGGCTCAGAATAACAATGATTAACATTTGTAACGTTTACAGAGCATTTCATCTGATTTCCATAATTAACCCTAAGCTAGGCAGTTCCAGGCTGTTGACCTGATTTTGTTAGGAGGGATAGGGGAGAAGTTGAGAGCCCGGCTGAATGTGACAGTAGGAAAAGAAGCTCAGGGATCCAAACTTCCTGCTGAAGGGAAGAAAACATGACTGGGGAAAAGCCAGTGTCAGACTGAGTGCAGACGTTCCTTCCTCCAACTGAACTTCTCACCCCTTGGACCTTGCCCCTCTTCTGGTTCCAAGCCATAGTGTTTGGAACTGGCAAAATCCTCAGTCCTGCTGCCAGCACACAGAGCAGTGGGAACGCAGGCCTTCCAGAACCTTCTACAACATAGTGTGACCAGGGAGAAGGCAGACAGAGACTGACTCAGAATTCCCTTTTCAAATTCAAAACCCTTTTTCCTCATAGAAGCACTATTGCAGGGGCGCCTGGGTGGCTCAGTGGGTTAAAGCCTCTGCCTTAGGCTCAGGTCATGATCCCAGGGTCCTGGGATGGAGCCCGGCATCGGCAGGCTCTCTGCTCAGCACGGAGCCTGCTTCCCTTCCTCTCTCTCTGCCTGCCTCTCTGCTTACCTGTGATCTCTGTCTGTCAAATACATAAATAAAAAAAATCTTTAAAAAAAAAAAAAGAAGAAGCACTATTGCACTTAGCATTCAGATACTACATTGTTAATAGGAATAACAGCAATAATAAAAGAATCTCCATTTTAAGAGCTCTTTCTCGCTCTTAAAGCATTGGAGAAGCACTGGAAGCCATTTCTCCAGTTTAAAAGCTGAAGTGAGGGACGCCTGGGTGGCTCAGTTGGTTAAGCAGCTGCCTTCGGCTCAGGTCATGATCCCAGCGTCCTGGGATCGAGTCCCACATCGGGCTCCTTGCTTGGCAGGGAGCCTGCTTCTCCCTCTGCCTGCCACTCTGTCTGCCTGTGCTCGCTCTCTCGCTCTCTCTAACAAATAAATAAAATAAATAAATAAAATCTTTAAAAAATAAAAAAATAAAAGCTGAAGTGAGCTTCTCTCACAGAGATGAAGCGAGCTCTGTACATAGCAAACCCCCAGCTGCCAACTCGGCCTCAAGTTCACAATTCCCCCCTTCAGTTGGCTTTTGTGGCCATTCCTGGAGACAGAATTTTCAGAATCCAACCTGTCCATCAGGTGAAAGCAATTTCATCATCACTGGCTCCCCCTCACCCTTCCTTTCAAACCGTGGGAACTTTTTTTTTTAAGATTTTATTTATTTATTTGATAGACAGAGATCACAAGTAGGCAGAGAGAGGGAGGAGGAAGCAGGCTCTCTGCAGAGCACAGGGCCCCATGTGGGGCTCAATCCCACGACCCCGGGATCATGACCGGAGCCGAAGGCAGCAGCTTTAACCCACTGAGCCACCCAGGTGCCCCCCGTGGGAACTTTTTATTCAACCACCGGTTAGAATCTGGAGTAGTCAGCCTAAGTCTAAAAAACCTGAGGCACAAAGAGAGCTTTAGCACAGCACTGACTTTCCCATGGACCCACAAGGAGGAACAGTTAACTATCAGTGATACAAGTCCAACTAAGTTAACTTCATCCCCACTTTGTCTCCTCAGGGAAAAACTTAAAGCTGTGTACAAAACATGGCTTTGTTTTGTTTTTCAACAGAGAATGAAAAGGAAAACAAGATGCAATTTTTTTTTCTAGATAAGACTATTTTTTCCTCTCCATCTCCATTAGTACTTATGGCTGGGGTTAAAAGCTCAGGCTGTGGAGCCATATTTCCTCCTAAAGAAACAAAACAATATCTGAAGCTGATCTCATCCATCAGAAGATTCATTGGAAACGACAGACCAGTTCTGTCATTCACTGGCTGGACAGCCTTGGGTGATGTACATAACCTCTCTAAGCCTCAGTTTCCTTCTCCATACAATGGAGAATGTAAGAGTTTCTACCTCACCAGGTTGTGGGCAGAGAGAAGACCTGGAACATAGTAACTGCTCAATGAATACTAATCAGTATGCGGAAGGCATTGGGCCACTAGGGATATCAGGATAGGTGAGACCCACTTCTGCCATCCAGGACTAAGATATACAGGGGTCGAACGGCACATGGATGGTTAATCATAGTACAAACTAGAACTGAGTGCTCTCTAAAGGGGGTCACCATTAGAAGCAGATTTCTCTGGGGAGAAGAAGACTTTCAGAAAGACCTGTGTTCCAACTGGATCTTAAGGCAGAAACAGAATTTCAGTTGAGGAAGGGGATAGGGAACATGGATGCTGAGCCACAGAGCAAAGACAAAGATATGAGAAAAAGCTCTCTGGGGATACACGGGCTCCAAAACTCATCCAAAGGGGTCGGGAGCTGCAAAGGAGGAAGGGTCATCAGCTAGGTTAAAAAACAAAGTTTCTCAATACAAAATGCTGGGAGTTAGGCTAGCATACCAAATGAAAGTGAAGGCAGTAAAGTCGAAACCCTAGATGATCACATTTTACACAAGCAAACACAACATAACAACAGACCATTTTAGAAGTCTTTCAAAGTGAAGACACACTTCTTTAAGAATTAAGAGTAATTAATGGAAAATAAAAAGTTCGTCATAAACTCTTAATAGAGGTGATTTTGGTCACTGGGCTCAGCTTCCCAAAATACATTGCAACATCCTCCTACTTAAAGCCTATCCTCAAGAATTACATCTTATTTTTCTAATGCCAAGAAATAGTTGAACTGTTCTCCATCCAGGCTCTCATTCAAGGATTTTGAGGCTTTTAGGGATAGCGGAAGCAGCCGCGGTCACGAACCATAAAAAAATGCCTTGATCCAAGCATTTCAGAAACAGAGGTTCTCCCCAACCAATGTTGGACGCACAAATGATACAGCAGCTCTCAGAAAACGTGAAGCAAGAATACTTGGCCGTCATTCTCACAAATGATCGGTTTTTACCTTTAGGAAGATTGTCCAAACGTCACAAGACAATTATCTCAGGAATTCAGCCACAGTTTGATGGTAGGATAGATGGGCGTCTAGAGAATTTGAAAGTGATAAGAGGCCCACACAGAAGGTTCCTCCTTGTCCCCTCCCCCTTTCCACCTCCTGGGAACTTTATTCTACTCACCTGAATAGGTCTGGAACTCAGGAGAAAAGTTTGGGCTGGCTAAATTTGTTGAGCACTTAAAAATGTGGCAGACCTCACGCTAATGGCTTTGTTCAAGTAACCCTCAATTCATAATATTGTTCTCGTTTTGTTGATGAGGGCTCTGAAGTGCAAAAAAAAATTTACTTAAGCTGCCCGGGGTCGCAGAGGCGAGCCAGCAGTGCAACCGGATGTAAACCCAGGGGGCTGACTCCGGGGCCCCCCTCCGAGCCGCCTGGCTTTGCCACAATTCAGGAGTCATCTGCATACAAATGGTGATTGATAAGGAGACGGAATAATTCGTTTCCATCCGAAGTGGGACTTTTTTTGGTGGGGGGAGGGGTGCCCTTAAGCACTGCTCAGGGAGAACAAGGGGTAAGCCAGAACCGTGTGGGGCAAATTGAGAAGTAGGATCACCGTATTGACGGATGCCGTGAGAGTGGACGGACTTACCGAGGGAAAGAAGGTTGAAGAAAAGAAGAAAGGAGACGATTAGTGGGTCCCGAGAGAGACCAACAGTTGGGGAATTGCCCGGGAAAGAGAAACTGACACAGGATCCTGGGGGAGGTGAGCCGGGAGACAAGGGTGTCAGCCTCCGGCAGTTATCTGAAGGGAGTCACCCTGGTGGCCCCCGAGGAGCTGGGCATGAGGCTGGGGTGATAAGGACCACGAGGTGGCCATTGACGGGGCGGCAGGGAGATCACTGGTCATTTAGTGACCACCATTTCTCCAGGTTGGTGGAGTTGCAAGCAGCATTAAAGTAAGAGGAGGAGTGAGTGGGAGGTAAGGACTCAGCCACAGGCAGTGCAAACAACTCTTTTTGAAAGTGGCCTTGAAGGGGAACCAAAGATAGGACTGTCTGGAGGTGGAGTCAAAGAAGTTTCCTTTCTTTTCTAAAGCAAGAAACCAGAATGTGTTTCGTGCTCAAGGGAAGGGACCAGCCAAAGGAGAGGAGAGGAAAAGTAGAATGCGTAATTATCCGCTCTCCTGGGGACATTCTGGAGCAAAGTTCCTGAGAAGGTGGAAGGGCGAGCCACGGGAGCTGAGGAGTTACCTTTACACCTGAGGAGGTAAAGCTCTGCTCCTGTGGGAGGGAGGAGAACGGGAGTGTGGGCTGGAAGGTTCCATGGAGGGAACTGGGAGAGAGGTGCTGTCTGCAGGCTTGGGTTTTTTCCGGGGTCCCTCAGGGGAGAGGTGGTTGTGCCCAAGGTTTAAAGGTGCCTAAGGCAGGGCAGGCACTGTACTAGGCCCTTCAAAGACATTGACATGATCTCTTTTCCTCTTCACTGTTGTTCAGTGAGGTAGGCCATCTTACTTACCCTCGTTTGACACCAGAGGAAACGGTGGCTCAGCACTGTGGGCAGTCACAGCTCACAGCTCACAGCTGTTTAGGGCCAGAGTCCACGTCTATCTTCATTGTCTCCTGGAAGGGAAAGCCCGCTCCCAGCCTTTCTGTTATCTTGCAGTCTTTGGGGAGTAATAGGGAGGGAGTTAGCGGATGTCGTTTAAATAATGGTTTGACACCAGAATGTGGAAGTTCGTCAAAGGCTGTACAGGATTGAAATCTATTTTTGTTTATATGAATTGCTTTGATTTTTTTTTTTTAACTTAGGAGATCCTTTCGTAAAACAAAAGCTGTTATTGGTGTTGCTTTTTCATGGGTCTCTTTGAATAAAGGCTCCATAGTTTATCTTTTGTTTTTTTGGAGAGGTTACCTGCTATGAACCCCCACTTCATTCGTAAAGGATGTCACCTGTGTTTCTTTATAAAGTCCATAGGAACATTTTCGGTTAGCCTATCACTATGGGAAAAAATATGCTCCCTTATGGATTTTTAATTTTTTTGAAGATTTTATTTATTTATTTGTCAGAGAGAAAGACCAAGTGAGCACAAGCAGGGAGAGCAGCAGGCTGAGGGAGAAGCAGACTCCCCGTTGAGTTGGGAGCCGGATGTGGGACTCGATCCCAGGACCCTCGGATCATAACCTGAGCCAAAGGCAGACACTTAACTGAGCCACCCATGCGTCCCCTGCCCCCTTATGGATTTTTTTTTTTTTAAGATTTTATTTATTTATTTGTTAGAGAGAGAGAGCGTGAGCACAGGCAGACAGAGAGGCAGACAGAGGCAGAGGGAGAAGCAGGCTCCCCGCCCAGCAAGGAGCCCGATGTGGGACTCGATCCCAGGACGCTGGGATCATGACCTGAGCCGAAGGCAGCTGCTTAACCAACCGAGCCACCCAGGCGTCCCCCCTTATGGATTTTTAAACTTTGTAACTTTCAGACTCTTAAAGCATCTGAAATTCTTCTGTGGATTTTTATTGTGAAAGAATCACAGATTTAAGGTGGTGGCTCTGTAGGGATGGTGATTGAATAGGTCTGCAGGGATTCCTACCACAAGGAAAACTTGTGGTTACGTGGAACCC